>VZRU01001391.1:22701-73045 GCA_013398155.1 Pedionomus torquatus | reverse complement strand
GGGCTAGCTAAGAAAGTAAAACTGTAAAACAGAAAATTGGTTCATTTTACCTCAAACCAGGACAGGCAGTCCACTGAACCCAGCCACAATGGGAGGTTTCCATCCCTCTTGAGCTTATACGGCCAGTAAAAGACCTTGAGTGCCACAAAGAAATTAAACATACGGATACTTAATGATGTTGAAGGGAATTATTTCAGTACTGGTTTCTGTGTATGTCTCTTCCCAACAGGAGTACTTAAGAAACTATACTCCCATCCTCCCTTTCAAAACTGCTCAGTGGGTTGACTCTTTCCGTAAGTTGCTCCCTGTTTCACCAGCTGCCTGATGACATGCTGGTGGCAGATACTTGACATTTGCCAGACGTGTTTGCACAGCCTTTGCAAATCTCGGCCTTGGTTATGAATTAGTTTTATTCAATTCATACCTTTGTTCTACCTCTCGTGTGTTTTTCCCCAGTCATACCTTTTATTCTGCTCGATATGACACTACAGAAAACTTTGCCTGTCATTGAAAAACATGCAGTGCCTCATGCAGCCACTTCAGCCGGGCTTTCACCATGTTTTGAGATTTCTTTTGGTTCCTTCCTTCACTGAAAATTTGAGGAATTTTAATGGGAGTCTTATCATAACTAATTTTCAACATTTCCCTGGTGACACAGTTTTGCCTGCTGCTTTACCAAATTTAACTAGAAGAGAAAATGTCTAGTTCTCAGCATCTAATTTCTTTGTCAATGTCAATCGTTTCTTCAAGTGACAGTCCATTTAACATCTCTAAAAAGTACTCTGCCTATCAATGCCTTGACTCTTTTCCCATTTAAAAAACTTTGAATGTTAGTGCTCAAAAAAACGCATAGCAAGATAAATGTTTCCAAGTTGGAATGAATGTTTTTTGGTTCCATACTCAAAGTCTAAACAGAGAAGTTACATGTATTGTTTTTTTATTATTTGTGATGCTCTGAGGTTACATGTGCATTTGCATTTGTCACACTTAAATCCTCCAAAATTGTGAAATCATTTGTTAAAAAAGGTGCTTTGTCCACAAGAAGCAGTGAAGTTATATTTCTGGAAGAATTAAAGTCCTACTCCCAGGTCTTGCCACACTTGTGCAAGTTCTGGCAGGCCATTTTGTGCTCCTCAGTTAATCCAGAGGAAAAATGAACCTGTATCCATCTCCTCAGTCAATAATAAGGACAAACCGGTTCCCTGAGCAAAGTCTAAGAGCAGCTGTAGCAGAGCCTTAGAAAGAGAGCTACTTGTACCAGATAATGGTAATCACTGTAATTTACTGTGTTGGATACCCTAGACATGTATGTATAAATGTGATACAGATGATGGTGCCTATCCACATGGCATTAAAATTGGACTGCAGCATGAGAAAATTGACTTTGCTTGCCTGTGTGCATGAAGAGAGGACAATTTTCAGTGCTGTCAGCACTATCAGTATGAAACTTATTATGGGTAATAACATTACTGTAAAATAGATGCTTAAAAATAAAGATGATGTAATATTCGTATCCACTATAGAATAAAACACACTTTAAATGAAATAGACTAATTTTATTGATGGTGTCAAAGAAATGGATGTCTTTCTTGATGAAAAATCTGAATAGAGCCCAGGCCATGGTCAGTAGCGTATCCTGAAATTTAATATGTCACCCAAAAATCTGTGCTACTTTTTTTGAATGTATCAGCTAGATCCCTTGACAGAGTATATGCATAAATCACAACTATTAAGTTGATTTGAATAAAATGCAGCCAGGGACTGACATCAGTATTATAAAACCAAGAAATATAGATGTAAGCCTGAGACTGTGCCTCTAAGTCATGCTATCGGGTCTCTTTCTCTCCTGTGTCTGTCTACAAAGGAATGCTCCAAACTTGATTTAGAATTTTTTTCAGTCTCTTGGCCTAGAACAGATCTTTAATGTTACTTAAACTCACTTTTGTATCTACTGGACCTAAGCAACCTGGTAAGTATGATCTGAAGGACAAAAAAGCATCTTAACACACAGATAATTGGCTGACCCAAAATAGCTGGAAGGCAGAGGCTCCTGACACTTGAATAATACTAGTTTAGGTTAGACTGGACTTTCAGCAGAATGTGTAAGGTCCGCTCTATACTAATTTCTTTACCTATACAATGACAATATGTTCTGTTGCTCACAGACCAGATTAAACCACAATTTGATCTCTACTGGAGATAAAACTCATGGGAAAAAAAAAAATCACCTTAGGTACCCAGGTTGTTGAAATGGAAAACCCAGACATCTCACCGGTATAGTACAACTAAAGCACGTTTATCTTTGCAAAAATAATATCTACTGTGTTCTAGTGGAAAAATGAATGTCAGCTAACAATCTAAAAGCAATAAACGATAAACTTAAATTATAGTAAAAGTCAATTAGTATGCCAATTAGTCTATATTGCAAGCAACTTACATGAAAAATCTTATTTTTCACTGTCATACAAGGTGTCAAGGAATGAACTCCGTCATTTAGGATTCACTAATAATTATAAAGGGGAGTTTGACAGATTATGATGTGACTCCATAAAGTAGTAATGCAAAATAGCTACTCACCAAATGGTAAAAGCTTTTATACTTCAGCAGCTTTTAAAAGGGTACACATGGTAATAGAAACTCACTTTGCAAAAAGACAAATAAATCTGGGGATGCATATGCTTTGTGTCAGTTTCATGTGGTTCCTAAACAAGATTTTTACTGAAAATGTTCTCAGTGCAAAAAGATAATAACAGGGAGAAAAACACATTCATCATGTACAACACACAAAACGCAGGACCTTACTTTATTCTTCTGGGAAAGACACAAAAAAGTTAATAATCTGTTCCCAGCCAAGGAGTTCACTATCCGAGAATGCAAAAGGAACTGTAAAGGCAAAGACTATATTATGCAGGAGGCGGCCACACAATTTACTTCACAGCAGAAGATAATAATTTCTCTCATTTGAGTTTAACTTCAAAACAGAAGCATCTTGCTTCTAAAAGAGCTGGACAAGTTCAGACTACATATATGTTTCCAATTTTTTCTTCCAGCCTACCTTTTTGTTCCTTTTGTTCCTTTCAGCCCTTGGCTGTGACTTTGTAAGGTTTGCACGTGGGTAAATTGAAATCTATTGCTTATTTTTGACTGAATTTTTCATTTGGCTTTTGTCCTGTAAAAAGCGTAAGTAGTCTTTCTGGAAGGCTTTTGAAAGCATCTAATTATTTATCGCCATATAATGGTAATTTATGTTGCCTCCAAACTACTTTGGCTTAGATGAGTAGAAACTTCCATGGTCCCCAAAAAGCGGTTCTATCAAACAAGCCTTGAGAAGCCCACTTCTGCCTTAGAAGATTAGGGATATGCTTTGTTTCTGTGTCTGAAAATTGATTTTACTCAAAGCAAACATCATATTGGACTCTCACAAAGGAACTAGTAGTCTAGCTTCCTTGAGTGCAGCACGAGGTCTGATCTTTCTTCCTACTCTGTAATCATATTAATGATTTTTTAAATTTTATTTGTAGTACATAGCTCTTTGCTTTTCATCACGGAATTTGATAAGGGAAAACAGAAATACAGAAGGGAAACAGAAAGCAGAAAAAATAGCAAAACTAAGGACATTTATCTGTAGTAAAGAATTTTAACCAATTATAAAATGTCAGGAAAAAAAGTCTTCAGTTCTAGAAAATGCCCAGCCTTGGAAGAATTGAATAATATCTGATAGTTTTGGAAAATTACACCCTTTCTCCATATATTTATTTAAATCTTAAAATCATAGAACTGTCAAGGTTGGAAGGGACCTTTCAGATTATGGAGTCCAACCACCAACCTTACGCTGACAAAACCACTGTTAAACCATGGCCCTCAGCATCACATCTATCTGTCTTTTAAATGCCTCCAGGGATGGTGATTCTATCACTTCACTGTGCAGCCTGTTCCAGTGTTTGATAACCCTTTTAGTGTAGAAATTTTTCCTAATATCCATTCTGAACCTCTCCTGGCACGACTTGGGGCCATTTCCTCGTCCTACTGCCTGTTCCTTGGGAGAAGAGACCGACCCACACCTCTTTACAATCTCCTTTCAGGAAGCTGGAGAACAATAAGGTTTTGTTTCCTTGGAAGATTTGTTGGTTCCATGATCATGGATTGCTTTGAGGATGCAGTGAAAATATGGGTTTCTAACGCTTTATTTGTAGTACATGAGTCTCTGAAACCACATTTATAACTGGCTTTCAAAACATGTGAACTGGTTGAAAGACCTCAAATACAGCCCAATGCCCCCAGGATTTGCTCCCGTCACAATCCCTGTGGTGGAGAGTGAGCAGGTATATCTCAATATTGGCTTTCAATATGGTATCTTTAATATTTCATTTGGATGAATAATGGGTTTAAACCAGACAAACAACTTACCATGGTTCACTGTGTTTCTGTTGTGCATAAGTAGGTGGGGAAAAGAAGCCCAGACTTCTCACAGTCAGTTCAATGGTTTAGATGTTTTAGCTGTAAAGAAGATATTTTAAAGAAGTTATGTGAATGCTTGTTGCAGTTTTCCCCTTATAAAGCTTTCAGGAGTGATTGAGAAGAGTGAAACTTAGAAAAGAGTACACAACCAAACAAACCCCATGTGGGTATTTAATATTTCCCCATTTTTTCCACTCAGCATCATCCCGCTGCTCGCACAGGAGTGTTATTTTCAGATGTGGCAATATAAACTTTAATTTGCCCTCAAGTTCATCTGATTGAAGTGCTTGGGAACACCTCAAGGAGTGCCTCACTGTCACTACGGACAAGGAGTCAAGACAGAATCTGGAAAGGATATCTTCAAGAAAAGATGCCTCAGGATGGTAGTACTGACTTTGGGAGTAAAGTTTAACCTGGCGGTACTGTAGGTATAACTATAGTCATTACTTGAGATGGAGCGGGTGTTTCCAGCCCTGCAACAGAAATGTGCTCTAATAAGGAATGTGTTACTATATTGGCAGTGTTTAGTTGCATGGAGATAATATTTGCTGCCAAATGGGGTTGAATTATTTTCCTGGTGCACATTTTGCAATGCATTTCTAATGCGTTCACTTATTATTTAGTTCTCTCTCTATTTGATGAAAGCATAAATTAAGATAAAGTGCATCAAGGTTACTGATGCTTTCTGATAATAAACTAAAACTGTTGATTAAGCAGATGATGAGTTTAAGTCAACATCCTTTGTATTAAAATGCTTGATGTGGATTTATGGACTAGCCTCACAAAAGTTTCAGAAGTATAAAAGAAATGTTAAATAATGATAAAGAATATTTTACTTTAGCATAATTTAATATCTACAGAAAGTCATTTAAGTAAGAAAGGACATAATTAAGTCCTATCAATATACTGAACTATTTATTTTCAGATTAAAACATCAGAAGTAATCTTGTTCCTTTATCTTGATTAGGCAATGTATTTGTTTTGGATTTCCATGGATATTTAATGAATGCTATCTGTTTGAACGAATCTCCCTCTCTTTTTTATTTTATTTAAAAACAATCTAAGAACTAAGTTTTGCCACTTCTATGGCACTTACAGGTACAAACTCAACAATATCTGTACTAGGTATAAATTCTCCTGTTCTCCCTCTCTTGAGATATGAAATGGAAGATATTTTTTTTTTTATAATGAAGCAGTTACTTATAGTTCTTTTGGTCGTCCTTACCTTCCTCAAGAATTTTTCTACCATTTTTTTTCCAGGCTGCTCTTTAGGCCAGATGAGATATCAGCCCATGCTGCTAACTTAAAGAAATGCCCTTGCAGCCACTTTGGGAATCGTTCATGTGATTTTCCCAGGAGTCCTTCAAGGAATCCTCTTCATTTTGGATCATCTCCATTCCAGAGCAGAGAATGTTTATGGGCAGCTGCACATAGAGCCTGTCATTGAGCGTCACCTCGTCACAGCTGTGTCACTGCCTCTTCTGGTGACAGGGCCTGAAGAATCCTTTCTAGATCATCCTTGATGTGACCTGATACAACCCCCTAACACCCCTCTGTTTTAACTCAGGCTGAGTTGGGGTTCTTACATGGCACTGTGTGCATGAAAAATGTTGGCCTTGGCTTCCACGACAGAGCCTTTTCAGGATGGGCTTATCAAATGCTTCTCTGCAAGGCAAGACCCCTGCTGGGCTAGGATCCTTTTAATTTCAGTTTCTTTCTGCGAAACATTCAATTTAACATTGTTTAAAAGGTACTTTCAAGTTATGGGTTTAATTCAATTCCAAGTTAGCAAACATCAATAATAAATACTGGTCTTTTTCTTTCAATGGACATTCCCCTTCGTACTTTGTAGCTCATTACAACCAAGAGAAAGAGAAAAGGAAAAAGAAATTATTTGAATGTATCCAATAACTGTTCAATATTCTCAGCAGTCCCCAAAATGACATTAAAAAGAATAGCATGCTTTCCATCATGACAAAATCTAAGGTTATTCAGTGTTGTTTGAAATACAAATAACATAGAATTATTTTACTATTAAACTGGAAAGCTTGCAGCTGACAGCAGTTCATTTTTTTGGAGTTATTGTGTTAAGATCCTCTAAATCTACTTGTAATGCTGAATAAGAATGATCCAAGGATTAAAAATCGGTGAGGAGCTTTAACAGAACTCAGCAAATAAAATACAATAGTAACCTTATGCTTCAGATACAGGACGAGTATAATCTGCACAGCAGACAAGATGGGCAAGATCTACATGGGCTAAGAGAAATTAATCAAACCATACCGCAAAGCTTGGCCTGAAATCTGGAAATGCTTTGAAAAGTCAATAAAGGAGGTCTTATCCCCAGCAGGAGCAAATCCATCAGATAAAGTCATTGCAGCTCTGTCCACTTACATCAGTTGAAGATCTGCCCCAGTGTTTGTAAAATTAATGGACTACACTATACTGCTTCCATTTTTTCTGCTGGTAGGCTGGAAAGGTAATTAGTACACAGCTGCATCCCCAGTAGTAATATCTAATAGAACTGGGTTTTGCCTCGCAGCGATGTACAAAAACGTACAGAGAGAAGCTAAGAGCCAGAGGGCTTGATTCTCCATAGCCTGGCAGGTTGTATTCGTGTTTGCCAGGGCCAAATAAGTAAAAAATACTTCTTTCCCAGTTTGGTACGAAATGTTGAGCGAAACAACCCAGCGAACTAAAATGAAAGCAAAGCTGGAAGGTGGGAGGGGAAAGACCTGGTTCTCCTTTATAGAAGAATTGATATGTGTTAAAATCTTCAGCTCACACAACAAATGTAAGGGCTTACTTGATAAATCTGAAAAGTGAAGAGGGGTTGGAACTCAATGATCTGGCAGGGGGGTTGGAACTCGATAATCTCTAAGGTCCCTTCCAACTCTAAGCATTCTGTGATTCTGTGAAGGGAAATACAGCAAATACTACAGTTAAATAAATCTCAGGCATAGAAAAAATCATGGATGCGCTACATAATACTGAAGGTGTTTTGGTTTAGTTTGGTTTAGCATAGTTAATTTTTGTTTATTTCATTTTAGTTTTTCCAATGCACTGAAAAACACTAAAACAAGGAATTAATAAAAGAAAATCTGAGGAAAAAAAAAAAGAGAAAACTGCGGTTAACTCTACCTTACTTGAGAGGTGAGCAATTCCTATCAAAGCAGGAAACAGTAAGTCCTTATCTCATAATTAAAGTGCTCAAGTAGGAAACACCAGGGGAATAGTCTGAATACAGTAGTATAGCTGTTAGTTAATGAAAGAAGAATGAAAAATAGTGTGAGTATTCACTGTGTAAATCAGCACAGAGAGCAACCCCACACACTGAGTCTAATTTTGACTCACTGACCAGCTGGATTGGATGCGTTTGCAATGCTGAAAATCAAGCTTTTTGAAATGAAAAGTGTGGAACATAGACTGGTGCCTTCTTAGTGAAACTGATATTATGTAGAATCAGTGTTCTACCTTCATATGAAATTACAGATGGGGTTTTCAAGGAGCCTAAGGGAATTACAGTCTCCAGCTCCTGTTGAATTTTATTAGGATTTAGGAGTCTAATTCCCTCATGCTTCTTTGACAATCTCAGACTAAATATTTACCTCCCTTCTACATCTTATGCCCTTTCTGCATTATTTACAAGGTTCAGAGATACCGTTAGTCTCTGGAGCACACAGCGATTGTGTAGTATGTTCTCAACCATTTTATCTGCTTGTGCCCAGAATAGTTAGCCAAAATTTGAAGGTGTATGAACTGTTTGTAGTAGAAGAAATGAAACTGGATTGAAGAATCAGGACTTTTAAAAAATTGATCTTGTTTTTTACAAGAAAGTTATGGTCCCTCTGGTTTCCCTAAAGACAGCAAGAATGAAGCAAAGTCAGTTCCTACCTCAGGACCCTGTCAGAGGGTCACCTCGAGCTTCATGGCTAATAATGCTCTTGCCTAGACCTTTCTTCTGAAAGCTACAGCTGCAGCCAGGTGCTGCCACTCATTGGCTACAAAATGCAAAATAAAACTTCACCTTTTTGTGTGTTTATCTAGTCTACTGAAAGTTTATTCTGTCCTTCTACTTCTGCTCAGCTTTAAGTTTTGCATAAGATCTGTGCTCTGGCTGTTGGCTCCTTCATAAATGATATTAACTACTTTTTTTAATTTATGCTGAACTATTTAGTGCCTTCTACACTCTTCAGTTTCAGTTACAATCCATCCAACTAACAGCACAAAAAGGCAATCTTCACCGGTGATCTGTTCTCCAGATAATGTCTTCTGTTGAGTAATTTAACATATACTTTCTGGACAATGGAGTTGCATCTCAATGATTTATTGTTCCCCAAAATGTATCTTCTTATTAACTGATCGACGATTTTGTATCTTGTCCTGCTTCTTAAGTTGTTTTTTTTTATTCCACTTTTTCAGGATTTTCTGGCTCTAGCAATTTATTGGGAATCACACACAGCAAACCCATGGATAGTAAAGTGCTACATGCTTGTATCTTGCGCACACTATGGATGCAAGAGGAAGGCTTTGTCTAAGTGATTCTAGGCAAAAGGAATTAATATAGTCTACAACCTGCATTAGGAAAAAAAAAATTATATAGCTCTCTAGATTGAATGCATTTGGCCTTGGGTATTAGGCCACACAATATCAAAAATAATTATATCATTTTCTACACGATTCTACATGTCTACTTCTAAAACAGTCTACGGTCCTCAAATACCACCAGGACCTGATTACTAACCTTGTGTACACTCTTTTGAAAGTGAGAATTCCTTGCCTATGTGATACTATCCAAGCATACAGCTGATATCGTTACAAAAATGCATGCTATTAGTAAAACCTTAAAATAGTGAAATGACTCTTTTCCCAGGCAACAAGTGATAGAACATGAGGAAACAACCTCAAATTGTCCCAGGGGAGGTTTAGGCTGGACTTTAGGAAAAATTTCTTCACCAAAAAGACTAACAAATATTGGAACAGGCTGCCCAGGGAAGCAGATGATTGACCAATCCTGGAGGTATTTAAAAGGTGTGTAGGCATGGTACTTGGGAACATGGTATAGTGGTGTGGAACTTGGCAGTGTTAGCTTGTGGTTCAACACGATGATCTTAAAGGTCTTTTGCAACCTACATGATTCTAAGGTGCTATTCTTCTATAGCATACACAGATAATTTCTAAACTCCTTGATCTCAATGTAGAAGGAAATATTAAGTGTATTAGCATTTTAAATTCTGTACCATAGCACACCTCTGCCTGTTGGGAGCGCACATTAGCTATCAACAGATAGGGGAATAAAACTCCAAAATGCAAAGTTGAGCTAAAACAACTTTTAAAAATATCCCATTAAAACCCCACCTATTCCTTTTCTTTCTTTCCTTCTTAATAATCCCTTTTACTATATGGCATGGAATTGGTATCTAGAACCTTAATAGGTTTCTATCCTGTTAATTCCCTCTGGATAGAGGTCAGCATTTTGCTGGCACTGTCTTCCTCCAAGGAGCAACTGGGAACTGACATCAAACGATCTAAGTTGTTGTGTGATGTTTCTGGTAAAGACTTGGAGCTCTGGTCATTTTATAAGCAAAATCCACATTTGTTTCAATGGGCCCTAGATGAAATCTGATTTGAATCTCCTTCCTTAAAGAGATATCACACACTTAGCTAACTGTTATAGTTCACAAAATTTAATGTTGCATGTTTTGTATCTGATACACTAGAGGCAACTTTTCAAGTTCCTGCAGCTGCGCAGCCTAAATCTTGGCACAATCTACTAATATATCTTAGACAGAAATATGACCCTATAAAAATAGAGTATTATGAGCACTAAAGCTCTGCTATGTCTCAGTCAAAATATCAGGGTTTTTTACTGTAGTATTCTGCTCAGTATTCATGGAATAGAGTGTGATTAAAGAACCACTCTTGTTCTTGGTGTGCCGATTCGATAATTATTGTCTTTGTTTCTTTTAATATATGCACAAAGTCTCATCCCACACAAAACATGGTATCATAAAGCTAAGATAATAGTAGAGCGAGACATCTTTCACGATGGTAGTAACAATCTCTGGGTGGTTTTTCAATGTTTATGAACATCAATACTATACTCACAAAATTATTTCAACATCCTAGAAATGTATCCCTTCTACACTAAAAGAGAAAAAAAAAATCCCTCGGAACGAGGCAGAGTGGGATAAAGAGAAGGCAAACGTGGCTTTTAATTACTTTTATGCACAGAGACTCAAGGAATGGAAGAACACAAAATGTCTTCTGTAAGTTTCGAAGACACAAGCACGTTTAAGTTGCTCTGGCTCTGTTAGGGCTCCTCAAAGAGCATCCAGAGCTGCTTCATTGCTCAGGCTCTTCCACTATCTTATCCTTAACCTCTTTTTTTCTGTTACATGTTCACTGTCCTGGAGCTTTCTAGAACCTACAGACCACAGCTTATCCAGGACCCACATCTAGGTTTCTCACAGTCAAAGGGAGAGTTCTCCCTCCCTGACCCAAATCCTATGTGCGGGTACCTCACCAGAGGAACAGTCTTACCTCAGTCCTGCCTCAGGCTATATAACAGCCCAGGCAGCATTTTGAAACAATGCTCTACTGTAGCAATGGAGGTTGACATCACAAGGACTTTAAATGGCAAGTGATGAAAATGCTTATCTGTTTCCCTTTTTTTAAAAAAAAGGCTATTTTAAAAGATTAAAAACCCAGGATGTTTTATGAGAAGAAACTGTTTAACACTACTTCATAAACATGGAAATTTAGATCTAATGTTAAGAGTATTTTGTTGATTACCGGCAGCTTTTTTGGCTAAAAATGATTGATCACAGCACTTAACATTAGAAAAAGTGACCTGCGATTCCTGCGTGCTGGGGTTCTGATCCAGGATGTCCAACGGAGTCTAAATGGATGGTCCCTCCAGCTGCTTACCTTTTCTTCCTTCTTCCTCAGTGTGTACTTTATGAGGTTGGGAGATCCCTGCAATGATCTGACTCTTCTGGGGTCTGTTATTAATAGCTCTTCTCAGTCCAGACTCTTCTCTGCTCCAGATGTTCACGAAGTCTGATGCACGCTAGGAATATCTTGTTACAATTAAACCACACTAATCAGTACAGACATCAACTCCTTGGTATGAGAGCTTCTCACTAAGTATAGAAAAAGTAAAGGAAGCTCATGTAAGACTAAGGTTTCATGAGATGGTATAAAAAGTTTCTGTAACATGTATTTATCACACATACTGCATTCTCTTTCATTACTAATTTTCTTTTATTAAAAAAGCAATTGACTGTGTCTGGCAAGACTATTTGTATTGATTTACAAGTAATAATGAAACACAAATTACAGCAGTTTCTGAGTTAATTGCACCTTTGGCCTCATTTTTGACTGCAGTAAGGGTTTTCCAATCAGTCTTAAGACACCTGGCCGTCAACCTTCTGGGACCAGCACTCTTGCCCTAGACATCTCTACTCTCCTCTCTGCAGACTAGTGACAAAAATTGTTAAGTACTCAGGATCCTTCCATTCAGTTTGACAACTCAGCAAGTCCAGTGTCAGGTAAGCCCCTACATTCTTCCTTCTAGGCAATGACAACGATCAATAAAATATTCAGTAAAATCAGTAAAATCAGTAAAAATAAAATAATAATAAAAGATCAGTAAAATAACGATCTCCCAAACAGTCTGATTTAGAACCAAAACCTTAGAGAGGAAAAAAAAATATTAGGTGAATAAACATATCTAAACATGTCCCCTTTGTCTGGGAGCTGACAAAAAAACAAGATGCAGAACTTGACAAGGTTAAGGCCAAAACCATAAAAGGATTTATGTGTCTGGATCCTCTTCAGTAGACTTCACTACACAGGGGAGAAAGTCAGCTCTTGACACAAAAAACTTGCTTAGAGACACAGAGAATCACATCTCTCCACTGGGATTGAAAGCCCAGTTTTCTTTCCCGAACCAAAACATAAGTAAGAATTGGTGCTGACAGAGAAATATTCTCCCCACTCCCTCTCCACATCCTAATAAATAAAGATTGAAAAAAAGAAGGCAGGGGGGCAGGGGGAGAAGGGGAAGAGAGAAATGGTATTTAAAGGTTTAAATCTCTTTTGTGTTCACCAGTTCTGTAATTTTTCATTACTTTTTCCCTTGTTTCTGTTCCATTGCAGTGGCAAAATTCTGACTTCCTAAGAAGTCCTTAGCACCTCCATTCCTTCATCCACCAATGGATACTGTATGATATGACACAACACCATTTCAGGCTGTTGCATTTGCACCACTTTAGGAGCTACCCAATAAGCCCATTAACACTGGTAAAGTCGTGTGTCTCATGAAACTAGGAAAATCAGCAAAAGCTGCCCTTTGCTGCAATTACACTTGAAGGCTCGATTTCATCCTAAGCACCACAGCAGTAGAACATACTGCTTCACAACGGGGCTTCATTTGTCTCTGAGAATCATAGGAATCATAGAATAGCTAGAGTTATAATGGACCTTAAAGATCATCCAGTTTCAACTCCCCTGCCATGGGCAGGGACACCTCCCACCACAGCAGGTTGCTCCAAGCCCCATCCAGCCTGGCCTTGAACCCCTCCAGGGATGGGGCAGCCACAGCTTCTCTGGGCAACCTGTTCCAGTGCCTCACCACCCTCACAGGAAAGAATTTCTTCCTAATATCTCATCTAAATCTCCCCTCTTCCAATTTAAAACCATTACCCCTTGTCCTATCACTACTCTCCCTGACCAAGAGTCCCTCTCCAACTCTCCTGGGGCTCCCTGTAGGAAGGCTGCTGTAAGGTCTGCCCAGAGCCTTCTCTTCTCCAGGCTGAACAGCCCCAGCTCCCTCAGCCTGTCCTCATAGGAGAGGTGCTCCATCCCTCTGATCATCTTCATGGCCCTCTGCTGGACCCATTCCAACAGTTCTATGTCCTTGGTCTCTGTTGAGGACTCCAGAGCTGGACACAGGACTCCAGGTGGGGTCTCACGAGCACAGAGTAGAGGGGGAGAATCACCTCCTGTGACCTGCTGGTCCCACTTCTTGTGATGCAGCCCATGATATGGTTGGCTTTCTGGGCTGCCAGAGAGAAGACTACCTGTTTCCCAGAAGAGACGTTTTGCAGCTCACCACGCAGAGGTACAACAAGATGACTATGTATATGAATCCTAAGCAAAAAGAAAAAAAGGGTAAGACATGCAGGATGGCAGCACAGCTCAAAACCCTTCAGTCCTGATACCTTTCTTCCCTCTTGTCTGTTTTCTCTTTGCATTCCCCACCTGGAGATTGCAGGAAGCAATGCCTTGCTGGAGTACTGGCAGAAATACTTCCCTCCCGAAATAATACAGAATCATAGAATGTTTTGGGTTGGAAGGGACCTTAAGGATCATCATGTTCCAACCCCTCTGCCATGGGCAGGGACACCTCCCACTAGACCGGATTGCTCAAATTTGCAGCTGTTGTCTGTCCTGTACCTTTTCATCTTAGAAAAGATACAGCTGAAAACCCCGTACTGCAGTGCATACCAGTAATACAGATACTCTTATGAAGACAAAAGAGGCTGCATCAGCTTGGTTTGAAAGAGGTTTCATACTTGCAGGATTTGGATTGCTGGGAGTTATAATAGAGATGGACATTAGCTAATAACCCTTCTGAGAACTCTTGGATGGAGACAGTGACACCTTTCATCTCCACAGCTAGGAAGCAAACAATCAAAGGTTTTGCTTTGAAAGGTTTTGCTTTGTGTCAAAAGAAGTGCTAAGATCGGTGTAAAATCTGAAGAAGGGCTGTCAATGACGCCTGGAGTTAGGATACAACGTGTGGAAAACAGAGTTGGGGTGGTAACAGCATGGACTCTAACAGGGCTTCTAGTTTTCTTGTGCCTTCCTCATGTTCACTGCACTGCTCTGAGAAAAGCCATTGCCTGCCCAGTCAGGTAGCATCTAGTGGAGAAACTGGTTACTTTTCTAGGTTTATCACTAATCATTTGATTTAAAAAAGTCGAAAACAGTCAGCCACTGACTTTGGCTTACGGTTACCATTCTTTGTTATTAAAATCTTTCATCAAAGCACAGTGGGAGACAAGACCTACTTCAGCTTGTTATCTGTGTTTATACTTAAAATTTTGTTTATGCTTTTATTACTACTGAGAAGAATAAAGTAGCCTAGTGCTGATAACAAAAATAAGAACACTCCAAAGAGATACCCCTTTAAGTATCCTTTATTTTGCTCTATCTTTTTTTTTTTTTTTTTTTTCCTTAGATACCCATTTTTCCAAAGCAGTTTTAACTCGGATTTGGTTAACTTCAGAATTTCTAATTTTGAGTGCTTACAAAAGGCACTCATTAAATATACATCAGATATATCAGCATTTACCATCTCCATCGGTGATATTACAATTAAATCTTAACCTTCTAGAAGGCTTATTAAACATAGGTAATATTCTTATGCAACCCTTTTTATAATTCTATTTTCCTTTCTATCCAGTTGATAATGCTATTAGCTTTTTTAAATAACAGGGTCATTCCTATACATGTCCACAATTCAGTGATGTACGAAGAAAACTTCTTACACCTACATTTCCCATTTTTAGCTTTCTAAAAATTAGACGAAGGATAAGGCCAGAAATCAAGGCAATTTCATGACATATATAAACACTAAAATAAGATTGCGTGATGGTATTGAATATTTCACTCTTAGAGAGTAAGTCGCTTGAAGAATCTGGCAGTGGATGGGGAAGAAAATTCCAGATGGACTTTCCAGCTATGAGCAGGAACCTTTTGTGTTCCAATAGCTCTTGGAAAGACCTTGAGATTTCAAAGACACAATCTATTTCCACGTAACTTGTAGTGCTGACAGACAGAAAGGAATGAGATGGACGACCATTGCACCATGACTGACAGATTTTTCCTTTACAAGTACATCTTCCCTTTCAGTATCCTTCCCACCTCTGCCTGAAGTGCACTGGATGTGCAGTGAGCGTGCAAATCCCAATACCCATTCCAATGCTTCACTGTCACATGTAAGGCAGAGACTTTGTGACATTGTGCTGATTCAAAAGATGTGGCATAAGAAGTAAATATAGAAGCGGACTGACAAACAAGCGCAAAAGGCATAACTGCAGGCTCCATTCTCCCTGTCCTGTCTCTTCCAGACTTTTAACATCAGTGGGATGGAGGAAGCTCCAAAATTGCTCCAAATTAAGCTATTCCTAGAACAAAATCTGTGACATTACTTCTCTCTGTTGTTTACAAGCAAGCCTAAGGATGGAGAATCTATGTTCTGATAATTGATTCGAGAACTGAATAAGCATTTAAGGAAAGACCAGGGAGAATTTCAAAAATAGATTGAGGGCAGGATGCTCTCCAGTCCCAAATGAATATTGTCATCACTGACCTACAGAAACAGGTTGTCTCTTATGTTTAATCTTTCCTTATGCTTAGTTCCTGAACTATTCACTAGAGTGACTTGAGCAAGAGGCACAGAAAGTGCCAGTCCTGACAATAGCCTGAAGATTGTGGCTTTCTCCAAAGAAATTGTAGAAATTGTCTCAAAACTCCTCCAGCTGAGTGAGATACCAAATGCTAGAGAAAGCAAAACTAAGGATATCACACACAATAATTTTACTAATCTATATTGCATCTAGAAGCGGAAAGACCAGCAATATCCAAAATGAGATTTAACTATTTCCACAGGTAAATTAGAGTATCTTTGGACACAGGGCCTCCTTCATAGAAAATAACTGAGTTAGGGTAATTTTCCCTTAGACTTGTTATCAGGGCTTGGTGTTGGAGTACAGATGGGATACATGCACAACCAAAGAGGTTGTCAAAAATCCAAAAATCAACATACAAATATGACCAGGCAAGAGCTCCATAAACAGTGAGGATCCTAAGGCTGGAACCGGTTGAAGGTTGCCTTGCCTATCAAAATGGGAAGACTCTGGTTGGATCATTCAGCTTAGCTTTCAAGGAGTTGTTCAAAGAATTGAGTAAACTGGCTTCTTTAGATATCAGAAATACTGTTCAGTGTCATTAAATATGCTTAGTAATCAGTTGGTATATATGATTGCATCTTGCCCTCAGTTACGTGACAACAACTTCCCCTTTAATTAAACGGGATTGCACCTGTGTAGGTAATGATACAATTTGGCCTATAATATATAATAAATACTCAATATCTTTGCCAAAAAATCATTTAGTTGCATAATTTACTGAATGTTAAATAATTATTAGGAACATATTTACTGAAATTCAGTTGTTCAACATCTATCTTCATGCAAATTATTGTTACACTTCGATAAATATTCATAGTAATCAGTGTGTATTTAATTAACATACAATAACTTTCTCATTAAGTCTGAGTTAAATCCTTTTAAGGGGGGAGCATTTCATATAAAGTGCAACTGGAAATCTCTCTTTGGAAGATTACATAATTAATCGTATTTTTGGTTTCTGACCAAAAAAAAAGGGCAGCTGGTGGCTGTGAGGGATTGTCTATTCATAGGATATGATCCTGTGCTTTGATAAAAATCCAGCCAAAGCATTTCAGCACAAAGCAAGAAAGAATTAACAGATTTTTTTAATTTAACTTGCCTGTGATTTAAATGATTTCAAAATAATTTATTTGGAAGTCATAAACACTTTGAAATTAAATGGCAGAACAGTGCAATTTACAGTAAGAAACAAAGTTACAAAAAAAATTTAGATCAAATGGCAAATCAGGGCAGAGATAAAAATTGATGGCATCCTTAGAAAACATATAATTTGGTCAGTCTCCAATTTTCATTCAGTGTTCACCTTGGTTTTTTGTTTAATGCTTAGCTTAATTGGACCTATGAGTAAAATGGGTTGTTTTCTTTTGGCTTATGTGAAAGTAGGCCTTCAATGATTTGAAATTGTTTACTTTCACCTTTAAATGAAATTATGTAAGATTCCAAATTTCTGTTTTCCTTATTGTTACTTTGTCTTAGGCAGAGTTCTGTAAATTCTTTTGTGGAGCAAAATGAAGGTTTTAGTATATGTGTGAAAGATAATAATTTTCATTTATGTCAATCATTTGAGATGTACCCGGTTGGTTTTATTTCCCTCCAAAAATCTATGAGAAAGAAACAATAGTCAAATTCGCCATTCAGATGAAACAAAAGACATATCAGGTGTCTTTCAAAATGTCAAAGACCAAGGTGCCCTGAAATAACCTACCAGATCATACATGGGACATCTCAATTTCAGGTAATTCTTCAGATCTGGAGGAGGAAGTTTAATTAGCCTCAATTTTGTACACTGAAACCTAGAAACAATCCTTCTTTCACAATGAAAACTCGGTAATCATATCAAGTGGAACAGGGCCAGCTGGAAGCAGCTGAAAATGCCAATACCAGAAGAATTACTAGCTTTGTGGTTAAGGTACTTTCCTGGATATAGCAATGCAGAGATTCCAATCCATCCTGCAATTATTACAAATTAAGAGTTAATTATGTCTCCACTAAGTAATGGCCTATTCTAGGACACATTAGCTCACACCAGAAATTGGGCCTGAGGAAATCTTTCACACAGAATGCTTGACTGAAACCAATACATTCATGCAGAAGTTGCACTTTTGCTGAAATAGACTTTTCTGACACAAAATATTAATCAGGAGATTCACAAAAAAGTGGTAAAAGCACCTTTTAATATCAATTCTACCTCATCTGCTTTCTCCTCCTTGGGACGTAGCAGCTATGGGAGAGGGAGCTGTTAGAGAGTGGTATCTACTGGAAGCAGATCTGCAGAGAGGAGCTGAAACTCTATGGATGAGGACCTTGCTCCTGGGACCACTTACTTTTAAAAAAATANTCAAATCTCTTTAATCTTTTCTTCTCTCTTTTTTCTTACGGGGAGAAGGGAGGGATCAGCCATCATTTATCTTTCTGATTGGTCAAAACCACAACAGCAGCCTTCAGCCACCTTCTCCCTGCTCTCTCTCAGAACAGGAAACTTTGAATATCAACATTTCTGTGTGCAGAAGAGAAGGAAGCCTTGTGAGTCTCCGGTTTCAAATATCTTATGGTCTGCAGCTGACAAGTTCTCATCTGAGAAGTAAGAGGTGAATTTCAAACCCATCTCATAGTAGGAGAAACTGGGCTTTCAAGTTTCCTTGGTAAATGTTGCAAACGCTAAATCTACATACGAGTTAGCACCAAGACCTTCCTCAATGAATTAAAAAAAAAAAAAAAAAAAAAAAAAAGGATACAAAGGTTTATTCTTTTAAATTAAATTAATTCAGAATTAAGGGTACAATCCAATCGGGCAAACATAGGCATACAGTGACATTTAAGATGTTTTTTAACATTCAGTCCTGCAAGGTGCAGATGTTCCATGAGTCATAGGTCCTACCTGCCAGCTCCAAGAGGATACCATGGCTACCAGCTCCAAGAAGATATCATGGCTAACCCAGGATGTATCAAAAGGTACTAAAAATCCCTTTTCAGGTTGTGAATCACTTCCAGTCACTATACACTTGAAATACAGCGTCTAAGAATAAATAGCTGTTCTGCATTATACTTGTCTATAGACAAATTGTGACAGATCTTACATCAAACAAACATATGTTCTATAAGGTACAAAGATTTTGAAGGACACTGGTGAAGGGGAAAAGTAGTGAAATAAAAAATTTTATTTTCCCTTCTCCTATTAAAAATATAGCAAAACTTCCACAGCCTTGGCACTGGTGAAAACTGTCTCATACCTAACGAGCACTATTTCTACACAGAAAATTTGTTGCTAGCTCACATCCTACTTTAATTTCTCCATGTATATAACACTTCCGTTCCATATATATGATCATTTAAGTACTACATCCCAATACATAGACTTTACCTAAGGCTCTTCCCTGGCTTTTGATTTTTTTCACTACTCACCATTCTTTTTTTTCAAAGAGACTACCTTTGGGGACTCATACATGCCTTGTTTAATTTTGGTCCCCAGTCACCTATACTCCACAACTATACAGTGTCCTCCCTTTTTAATGGAGGGATTTGAATTTGCAACAAGAACTCATACATATGAGGCCATAAACTTATTAACACTAAAAGAAGGCATCTCAAAGCATTTTATATTTTCTGCATGAAGAATTTTTGTGGCTCTCATCTGAGCAGTGTAACACGTTGTGTCTTGTGTTCATGTTTGGTAATACTGAGAGTTATGTTCAAGCACTTATCTGTATTTTTTTTTATTTCCCTTCTCTTTATTACACACTTCTTTATTCCTGTGACATGTGAGCCTTTCACTGATTTTGAAATCAAAGTGAACAACCTCAGGCTTTTAAAAAGCAGCTCCCTATGTTATTTATAAGAATTTCCTTTCCAGACCTCATCCCATGGATTATACAGAGCAAATAGGCTGTGGTTTACACGGTACTTTACAGATGAGATAACTGAAGAAAACTCACTAAGTTGATAAAATAAGACTAATTTAAATTATGTAACATTTATAAAAGGAATGTTTAAAATGCCCATGATGATACTTAGAAAATGAGCTTTGCAACTCATTGGAGACTCTTCTGCTTTTGTGTTGCTTTCCCTCTTTCCCTTTTCTTTTAGAAAATGATGATGGTTTTCTTTATACTCACTATACTTACATTACTTACCTTCTTTTGTGTGGGAAAGTGTATATATGTAAGAGAACACACATTTATACACTTGTGTTTGTATGTTTCTGTGAAAATAGCAAACGCGTACTACGGCTTCTTCCTGCTTCTTGAATCAGTGTGTTCACCAGACTAACAAATTAAAAACAATTTCCAATTTCTTTCACAAACACCTAGTGGCTAAACATTATTAATGCATTTGTCGGACTGGCATAAATTCAAAAATTGCTCAGTTAGGGAAGAAGAATATAAAGCATTGATTGTTTACAATCAGTTTTTGTAATCTATATTTTCCTCATGGAGGTGAAAGTTTATCTCATTGTACAACAACGGTTATAATTTCAACACAACTATTCATCAAAACTGCTATTTTGGAGCTGCAAATCATCGCTTTCTGAGGCTACAAAGTAAGCAAGCTGTTGGCCTTTCCTTTAATACCCTCCTTTAAAAAAAATAGCTGCCAGCAAGTTATAGGTTTATCTCATATATGTGAGAGTACTCCCAATAAATCACTTCTGCTTGCAGCAATCATAGATTATGAGGCTTTTATAATCATGAAATAAGCCCAATAGTCCACTGCTGTTCTCAGAAGACTGAAAATCACTGTGTATTATTCTCTTTGTGCAGATGTATGAGCCTCTTGTTTCTCAGAGGCTAGTGTTACATTTAGCCATGCTGCTGCTATGTACCCTGTATACCAGAAATGTTTCCTACAAGCTGGGAAACATTAAGGTGTTTTGTCAATTTCTGACATCTTTTCCTATGAAAGAACGAAGTGCACTTCAGGTGTTTTAACTCCCTAAAATAATTCTTTTTGTTCTCCTTTCTTTTTCCCCAGGTACACGATAATCTTCGACAAAACAGTGTTTTGAAATGCTTTGACACTGCAAGAAGTACATGAAAGCCATAGGAATGAAGTCTATGACGGAGGTTTATCTTAATTCTCTCTTGGAGCAATTATGGCGATTAGATACACTGATACTTTTGTATGCTCAGAAGCACAATATTTGTAGAGCAATGATTAGAAGGAGTTTCTTACTGGAAATAGATCTAAAACTATGGTTTTGATGACATTCTTAGCAAAACATTTCTGCTATAAGCAAGATAATGATGACAGATATCAAGGTCAGTGTAATTACTTTCTATATTTGGATTAGTATTACCCTGGGTGTTATATACAAACTATCTGCAAGCATCAATCTATTGCTATCCTTCCTTAGGAACAGACTTTTCACTTTCACATTATGAAGTTTAATGCGTGTGCCAAAATAAGAAACTACAAAAAAAAAAAAAAAAAGTTTTGTTGTATTTTTTTTTAAGCCCAGAAGGTGCAGTAGAAAAACTAAAGAAAAAGAATACAGCAGAGCAAAATTGGCTTTAAAGCTGCAAATATGCAAACTCAGAAATGCAGATTGCAAAAGTGTATTTTATCCAAGAGAGAGCTGCATGGCAGAAACTAGCTAGCATTCAAAAAGGAATTGGTGTGTCAGGTTCTTATTTACATTTCTGATACTCCTGAAATTAATAGATAGCTATTTGCT
Source organism: Pedionomus torquatus (assembly GCA_013398155.1). Lineage (NCBI taxonomy): Eukaryota > Metazoa > Chordata > Aves > Charadriiformes > Pedionomidae > Pedionomus > Pedionomus torquatus. The sequence continues at coordinate 51,433 of VZRU01001391.1, read as the reverse complement.
TTAATCTTTTCATATCAGCCACAAACTCCTTGTATGTGTTGTATCATAATCATTTTGATAAGAACGGAATTTTATTCCAGTGACATTCAGTTTCTAATTTTCGAGTCCAAGCTTTTGGATGGTAGTTGTGCTTGAGAGTGATATAAGAACCTTACATAAACAGTGCTTCAGAACTATACATACATCTTGACTGGACTAAATCAACAGAGGTAGTGGTGTGCTGATTCAAAGGCACACATAAATGAAAAATATTTCAAAGCCAAACTAACAGCGATCCTCTCAGCTGCGAGTTAAATTTAATGTGATAACAAAAGACAAGGTCAGTAAAGTAAGCCTCACTCCTTCAGCTTCTTTGTTTTAATGCTATTAAGTATCTGGACACAGTAAACTCAGTGCCCCCACCACCAACAGATCTCCTTCTGAATTATTTGTCTTTGAAATTACTCATTTTTTTCCTCCAGCTGTGTTGCAATGTTCAGCTGAGGCTATAAATAAACAGCTCTTTCAAATGTCATTGGCTAACATCATCCTATGCATTGATCATGGAATAATGCTTCCAAGTTTCCATTGCATTGTGAACTGGATGTTCCTGGCCTAAAATGTGTGTAGCTTATGGTAATTTGGTATGAACGCTCTTGAGTCCATCAAGTTTTACAGCTTCTGCATCATCAGTCACAAATTTAAATCTTCTGCCATTTTCATACAGTAAAGTCATGATAAAATGATTCTTAAGCTACAAAGTGAAGGGAAAAAATACTCTTTTTCACAGTGGTGACAGCTTGTCTCTCTCTATTTTTCATCCAAACAAGTAGAACGCTGTAAATCCTGTCCAGAAGACACAGACTGGAAGAATTAATCAAAGGTTTGTTTATGAGCAGTTTGGAGCAGATTAAATGTTGTGTTGACAACACAATTTACAAATTATCTATCAATATCAACAAAAGCATAGCACCTGATCCTGATGTCAAGGAGAGCAGATCTGAGACCCGACCCAAGAGCTAAAGCCGGTGTGCTGACCTCCAAATCACAGCCTCTGAGGATAGTCCTTGAAATCTAGTACTTGCACTCGAGCCTTTGCACCAGCAGCCAGATATTTTGCCATGGATGAGGCTCACTGTGGAACTACTGTGCATGAAGGTTCAAGTGGATCAGTTGAATTGACACAGAAAAAACATACGCCCTGAAATCCTGCAGGTACCTTTGTATAGCAGTTAGTGCTAGTGAGTAGTTTTTATAGATGAATGTTTTATTACAGTATTTAGGTTCCAGTTTTTGCAAGCACTTTCATGGATACAAAAAGCAAAAAAAAAAACCCAACAAAATACCAAAACAATAAGTAAATAAATAAATAATAATAATAAAAAACAACTCCAAAAACCCACCCAGAAAAAAAAACAACTCCAGAAACCTGAGCCAGCAAAGTGCCCTTGAGGCAAAGGTGGCCAACAGCCTCCTGGGTTGCATTAGGCAGAGCGTTGCCAGCTGGGAGGGAGAAGATCCTTTCCCTCTGCTCAGCATTGGTGAGACACATCTGGAAAGCTGGGTCCACTTCTGGGATCCCCCACTTAAACCACAGCCAGGGGCTTGGTGGAACTAGTCCTGCAAAGGGTAACAGAGATGAGCAAGAGACTGGAGCTTCTGACATATGGAGAGAGGCTGCAAGAGCTGGAACAGCTCAGCCTTGAGAGGAGAGGGCTCGGGAGCATCTTGTCAGCATTTATAAATACCTGAAAGTATAGAAGACAGAGACTGATTCTCAGTGGTGTGCAGTAAAGGGTCAAGGAGAAATGGGCACAAACCAAAGAACAGGAAATCCTATTTGAACATAAAATGTGAGGCTTTTTTCACTACAGTGGGGCTGAGACACTGGAACAGGTTGCCCAGACACTTCATCCTTGGAGATATTTAAAACCCAACTTTCTTCAGAAGAAATGAAACCAGAGGTTTTTCAGTACTTTTAAAAACACATCTGTTTCACCATATTTACCTACATATTGTACCTATCTATTCTGAGGGAGATGGAATCCTCCTTTTTCTGGCAATGCACATGAATTGTACAAAGGATTATACTTCACCAGAAAAGATTAAGACAGAACTTCATTTCTTTCAAGATCAAGACCTGCACTTGAAGCAGCTGGTGGTGATGCACTAACTAATGAGTACAGACAGAGGCTGAATTTCTACCAAGTAACAGTGAGATCCAATGGAAAGAAGCAATAATATGTTTAAGGGTCTTGGGCTATAAAAGAAGCAGCAAAGCTATGACTGTGAAATTCTCAGTCAAACATCATTAACTGCTCAATATGGGGACCCAGGAACTGTCTGTCTGGAATAAGCCCAAGCAAGGCTCCAGAAAGACCTTACTGGAGCTTTTCAATAATTAAAAGAGTTTTTTAAGAAAGATTGGGCCAATTTTTTTTTTTTTAAGTCCTTGTAGCAATAGGTCAAGGGGCAATTGTTTTAAACTAAAAGAGGGAAGATTTAGACTAGATATAAGGGAGAAATTTTTTACACTGAGGTTGGTGAAACTGTGGAACAGGTTGCTCAGAGAGGTGGTAGATGCCCCATCTCTGAAAACATTCAAGGTCAGTTTGGACAGGGTTCTGAGGAATCTGATCTAGTTGAGGGTGTCCTTGCTCATTACAGGGGTTTGGACTAGATGGCCTTTAAAGGTCCCTTCCAACTCAAAGTATTCTATGAGTCTAGGACTGTACCTTACATTATCCCTAACAGTTGCAAAAGGTTTCATAGAGTGGCTCCTGGAACCCTACTTTCCAATTCTATTTCTTTTCCAGAAATGTATTTTATACTATTGGATCTGAGAATCTATTGCTTTTTAACATGTTGTTTGGGTGCAATTATCAGGTTGAAACTGATATTTCAATGTCTGATCGTTTTTCTTTTTTTTTTATTTTTCTTGATACTGCTATTTTTACTGTGATTAAATGAGAGATTTAAAACTACTTTTAATCAGTTAAACTAGCAGAACTTTAAATGAAAGACTTGGCAGACTGGATTGCAGGAGCAACATGTGCCTATGGCAATTTGGAGGGCAGGGTACATCCATCCAAGTCTGCAGAAGAACTGTGAACCAACAACATCTAGTGGAAGGTGGGACTGTTCATAGAGAGGAGCGAGGACAGGACTAAAGTCAGCATTAGGGATAACAGATTTTTGTGAGTGTCTGGGTTTATCAAAACCACCATCTTTCTAAATCAGTGTTAACAACGATGGACTGGATTTTCATCATCTGAGAATTTGGTTGCCAACAAGTATTGGGTATTAAAAAGTGAGGGGAGGAAAAAAAAAGGAAAAAAATGCCACGGGGATTGGTTTGCTTCATCTTCTAGACATTCCTATAGAAACAATGTGGGAGTCATTAAAAATACTAGCATTTGAGAATTTTGCAGTATTCTGCAAATTGATTCATTCAAGAAGTGCTGTATTTCTCATTGTTGGAATCAATTCGTTTGCAGGAGGCACGGTATTTCTCATTGTTTAAAGCAATTCATTTGCATGTGCTGAATACTCCCATGCTACAAGATGCTTAAATTGTGAAAAATAAGCCCTTTCTTCATGTTACTGGCAATGTACTGCAAGCAACAGCATACAAAATAAGCCGTGATGCAAATGATTTCATTACGTTATTAGATTCTTAGAGATTAATATTAACAACTGACAGCACCCCACATAACAATAGGAGCTTTTCTTTGCAACAGCTAGTTTTTAAATGGAGTGTTGTTGTCCTTCTTATCATTTAGTACCAGATGAGAGTAATAAGAAAAGCACGTCCTCTATCCAACAGCTGGGAACCCCAGCTTCGTAGATAAGAGAGGTTGTGTTAGTTCTGACAAAAACTGAAACGTCCTGGAAATTTTTCTAGGAATAATGGGATCCATATAGAAATGCAAAGGACAATTTAACATATTTGTACGGCCATTAATCTTATGTTTTAAGCTCATCTTGGAAAATGGGGACCTAATTCAGGCTTGCTGTAACTTACGCTTTCTTTTATATTTCTTAATAATCATACATAGATATTCTTTGGCATTAGGAAAAAATTAAATTCAGTGATCAAAACACCCAAAATAATTGGTTTGAGCGGAACTTTTCAGAGTACTACACTGGCATTTTAGAATGTGGAACTGAATGTGTGAAACTTAAATGCAAACCTTTTTATCAGGGGTGAGTGGAAAAGGGCATATAGTATACATTTTAAGACCTCTTTCCAACTTATTTTTGGAGGAGGCACAACATACACATCCTTTACCATATTTTGTCAAGTTTTAGAGAATAATTGCTAGGCACTATAACCTGAAGTCCTTGAAAATCTAACTACCTGCACTGAGAATGAGTATGCCCTCAGCTGCCTCCATCACTTTCCCTCCCCATCCGAGGGACCCTGACCAATGCCATAAAACATCTTAGCCCCCAGGCCACTGTGATCCAGCAATGTGTTTTTCCTCTCTCAGAAACTTGTGAAGAGACACTGGATTATAGCTTGGAAAAGAGCCTCAGTAAGTTTAGGTACTAAATACTTCACAAAATGTTTCTAAAATTGATCTAATAAGGCCCAAGAAAATATAAGTAATTAGAATTACTTATTTTGTTACTTATTATAACTATTATACCTAGTAATAATAAACTTATATTAGTAATAATATACTTTAATTAGTAATAATACATACTTATTAGTAATAATACTTATTACTATTTATTACTTATTATCAATAAGTAATTCTACTTACTTATATTTTCTTAATCCACCTGACTAATGTTTCAGAGAATTGTTAGTATAAAAACAAATGCAGGTAAATACAGCTTATAGCATCGTTCCTTGAGATGGTTGCTGAAAAGGTGTCTATGCTGAATCTATTAAGCATCAGTTGCACACTAGTGACTACAAGATCTCCCTAAATTGCTTGCAGGCCATTGGTGGAGCAGCACTTTCTGACCAATGTTCAGTCTCAATTACCTTTTTTGGGTTGTTTTGTTTTTTTTTTTTCCCACAAATATTAACTTGAAAGTCTTGAATAGTACCCACTTGAGGTCTTGCAGTAATGGAAATTTGCCAGGAGATAAACAAAAATGTTACATGAAAGGGTGAGGCAATTTGTTAAAGAAATATTTGTCATCTTAATTTATACCTTTAAAAAAAAACAACAAAGAAGCAGAAACAAGGTGGTCGTCTGCTCCTGTCAGCTGTGCAATGTGAGGCTTGCTCAGCGCAGCTATGAGTAAGATGTAAGGACGATGTAAGCCAAAAAGTAGAACAGTGAAAATTGCATCCTGAAAATAGAGCGTTCTCACCCATGCAGTTCCCCACTATAGGGACCTGTAAAGGAAGGTTTGTATGAGAGAGCTGGGGCTGTTCAGCCTGGAGAAGAGAAGGCTCTGGGGAGACCTTAGAGCAGCCTTCCAGGATCTGAAGGGAGCTACAGAAGGGCTTTGTCAGGAAGTGGAGTGACAGGACAAGGGGTAATCATTTTAAATTGGAAGAGGGGAGATTTAGATGAGATATTAGGAAGAAATTCTTTCCTGTGAGGGTGGTGAGGCACTGGAACAGGTTGCCCACAGAAGCTGTGGCTGCCCCATCCCTGGAGGTGTTCAAGGCCAGGCTGGATGGGGCTTTGAGCAACCAGGTCTGGTGGGAGGTGTCCCTGCCCACGGCAGCGGAGTTGGAACTGGATGATCTTGAAGGTCCCTTCCAACTCTATCAACTCTATGATTCTGTGTCACTTTGCATCTTGGAAAAAAAAAATGAGGCTTAGAGAAAAGCAGCTAGAGCAAGGCCTGAATTATGACTGCTGTTGGAAATAAACCCAACTGTTTTTCTATTATTGTATAAATCAGTAAGCTTCTAGAATTCATGTGTTAATAGACGGATGCTTGTGAATACCTTGTAAAACACAAAACTAAAGGTTAAGTATCTTCAGATATCTAAGAAACACGTGAATTGCCTACATTTTTTACAAATCCTTATGTGACTGCTTATTAAGGTTATCACAAAACCTCCGTATTGAGAAAAGTGTTACCTGGGTTGCAAAGTCCAGTAGCTTTGAAAGACAGTAGTAACTCATATTTATTTCTCAGCATTTGTATTAGAAAAGATTTTTGCTACGAGAAAACTTCCTAAGAAAGCTCTATCACCTGTGTTGTTTGCTGCAAGTATTTGAAATATAGCAATAAAAAAGTTCTCCAACCATGGAATTGCCTTTTTTTTTTCCTTTTAAAATTCCATTCAAGTTTAGCTGAGGTATCAGTTTCCATTTTTTCATCACTTGTTTTTTTAAGCAAAAAGTTAGCGTTTTGCAAAAGTGCTATTAGACGGTCAACAGTTTACAGGTCTAGAACCCAGAGTGTTACCAACACAACAGTAGATAAAATAGCAGGAGTGGTACTTAAAATGCTTAGGAAGGAGCAGAAAGCACAGGAATTTGGCTAGGTTGTTGGGTTTTTTTCTGACAATCCACTTCACCTGACACCACTGTGGTAGATGTCACTTCCTACAGGCTTAACACCAGTATAAGCTTCTGTGCTTCAAATCTGTGTTGCAGTGGCTAAGGAGCTATGGGGAAGAATATGTAATTGTATCGAACGAGAATTAAAAAAAAAAAAATATCTTTTAACAGTTAAATCATAGAATGGTTAGAGTTGGAAGGGACATTGAAATGAAAAAAAGTTATGTTAAAAGACTGTCATTTGTTTATAGAAGTGAAGCCATGGAAGGAACGTCAAATTTATGCTGTCCAGGCGTCCTTGATGGAGGTCTTATACATGTGCTATGATATGCAAAACTACATGTTGCCTCTTTCAGCCCTGTGTCCGCATGGAGATGGAATAGAATTAACTTCATGTGGATGATGACATGTCTGGCATTGCCTGGCTGCTTCCTTCTGCACCGCAGATAATGTCTTTTCGAATCTAGGATTTTTGTGGTAATTATAATAATTAGAACTAGGTGGTTGCCCTTCCATGCATTTATCAACCATTTGAAGACATTTGTTATCCGTCTTGCATTTTGTAGCATAGTGATGAAATGTAGAGGATCGCTGAACTAAAGTCTTCCCTATTTATGTTGCCTGCTTCCCCAGACTTCTCCATTTAAGATAAACACCCCACAGTCCTGCAGAGATGGTTCCTCATTCCTGGGATGTGTTTCAAAAGAGCTCACTCAGGGACAAAGGTCCTTCCGTGAAAAGCGGCTTGCAGGATAGATGCTTTTGATTGTGCATTTTATAGAGAGAATATTTCCTCCATAGCACTTTGATAACAGCCTGGCACACTTCAAACGTTATGGCAATATAAATGAGGAAAATAAATCAAAGGCATTTTGGGAAACTAAATTCTTTGAGTATAAATTTTGCCTTTGGATATTATAAGTGCACGGAACTAAAATGGATGCCAGAAGAACTGTGGTGTGAGTATCCACAGGAAGTATTCCACCTTTAAATTATTAATCACACGCAGCAATTAGTTAAGCAACAAACATTTTTTTTTAACCATTACTCAAAGTGTAAAATAACCTTTAATAAACTCTAAGGAAACACAGAATGTCCAGTGTGATACACACCTTTTTAAGCATGTTCTCCAGAAACACTCAGATAAAGACTTGTTACTGAAGAGAAGAGCGAGTGCTTCGTACACTAAGGAGTCTGTTCAGTCTACGTGCAAAGTATATTAACATAAATTGGAACTATGCAGATATATTGAGAGGAAAATAAAGACCTTTAATTCATTATTTCAAAATTTCAGATGAGATCCTCTCCCTTTTAATACTATATATCAGTAAGGCTTCTCTGTTCTGCCACTAAAGCTGTGGTGCTTCATGCACAGCAGCTACACAAGAAAGAAAATTTCAGGTCTTCGTGTCAGGAAACACACTCTCCATTCGGAGATGGTGTGGGTTTTGTTTCCTAGAGCATATTTAACGCTATTCAGAAGAAGGGTGTGTTGGAGTGTTGCAGATAGCATCCTGAAAATCAAACTACTAATGAAAGCTTTGGCTCAAAAGAGCAACTTGCTTATGGTCTTCTAGTGGCTCAAAGACAAGGGTAGGATGATCTACCTCTCCCAGGTGCTTCACCTGAGCTGGCTCACCCTTCCACAGGGCTCCTTGCCCTCCCACACAGCCTAAGGCACTCAGCCACCCAGGGAGCTGCCTTGACTCCAGCAGCTCGGCTCCTCCGCATCATTTTTGCATCATCAGCCAAGTGACTCTGCTTAAGACAAACTCACCATTTTTAATAAGAAAGTAATTTTGCTCAAGCTATTAACAAGGAGCAGCCTGTAAGTTATACATTTAGATGAAGTGAAGCAAATCACCTACAGCGCCTGAGAAAAAAATGATTTCCTAATTATTTTTGCACAAGAGAAGAATGTGTGGGGATGGATAGGAAGAGAGGCTGTTTCACAAAGGGATCCAAAGTAAATTCATTGCATAATTTAGAACTATATTAATATTTCCTCCACCTATCTTCTTTGACATCTGGATATCTTCGAACAAGGACAAAAGAGTTGTAAATATGCCAATAAAAACCAAATTTGCTGTTTAGTTATCTGAAGCACTAACCAGTAGAGTAGCAAAAGGGCCCATTTTCTGTTATTTCACCCCTGGCACTTTTTTTACTATTGCCTGTGTTTCCTGTTCCTTTATCTTCTGGTTAAAGCCTCAGCTCTGTGCACTCACTAATAAAGATACAGCCTCAGTCCTGAAGAGCTTATATCCTAAGATAAACTCCAACAAGAGAACAGCAGACAGCAAGACAGAACCAAAGGCTAAGGCAAGACCCTGGCAAAACACACACACATGTATTCCTGTCTCTGTACACAGTTTGATGGATGCCCCCTCTCCCCTTTTAAAGAATAAAGATACACAGGAGCAAATTTGGGATATCTTTATTCAATGAGAGGAATGCAAAAGTAAATCAGCCAAAAGCAGCAGCAGAAGAATAGAGCCCTTCACTCTCTTCTTCGCATTCTTGGGTCTGAAAATAAAGTTACCGCCTAATTTTATTTATTCTGCTGTTCAAATTCAGGCTGAATGGGTGTTCAAGCACTTGCAACTCAGACATGCCAGAGTAGTTCTCTACAGTCTGTGCTTTCTTACTAACAGGCAGAATAGGTGCTCTTTCTGCTGCATTCGTTCAACTAATTACAGACGTTTTTCTCTGGGAAATGTCCTAAACACTACTTTTCGGCAGACAGTTTCTGAATCACAAACCTATAACCCACAGTGCTCAAGTCTCACTCTTAAAAAGGCTCAGATCTCCCACGTTGTCCTGTAAAAACAAAGTTTAACAAATCCCTCAGTTTTCAGTTACTGAACTATTAAACTCCTTTTTTTTTTTTTCTTCCATACGTTGTGTTACCTCAGGTCCTTGAAAAAGATGCTGGCATTTACAAGCCCATATTATGTCTTTTCTTAGAAAAGGTCAATCATTCTAAGATATTNAGGATCACTGCATTGTGAGTTTCTGGTTACATGGTTCAATACAATGATGGTTTGAGGAAGTAAAAGCCAATTTTAGCACCATCATTATAGAACATTGTATGTCGTCAAGAGGCAGTTATAAATACTATCTCCAATATGAGTTACTTCTCCATAAAAGGGTCTTTCTATCATGTACCAATGGGATGAGCAATACACAAAAATGATTGGTGATGAATGGGCTTCAGATTTATTTTTCATATTACCTAAAGATGTTTTTTCTATTATATCTTTTAATCTAAAAGTCCTGTAACATGACAAACTTCCTCTTGAAGGTTCTTTTCATGTTTGTGTACATTTTCACCTAACAGATGAGTTTTCAGAAATAACCAACCTAATTAATGTCTTCTTAAGGATGGAATTCTTGATACCTTCCTGCAGCTTTAATTCAATATACATCTTGTAAATTGCACTGAAGATGCTCTCTCTGGCACACTGTGTGACAAAGCTACTAAGGAGTAGATGGGGACAGAAACTGGCAATAATGGAGTATGTCTTTGGAATGCATTATATTAATTTTTTACCTGCTGTAGAAAGCTCTTGATGAACCAGGAGGTTGTGTCCTGTTTCCATTCCCCATTATTTCTAAAACCACCAAAGATCCTCTTTATTCATCACTATTTCAGATTCATTTTTGAGCCAGACAGGGTTGTATTTTGAGGTTGTCACAGAGAGTTGTACAGCTTTTCAAGGAATAAAGCTATAGTAATATCAGCCAAAACCTTGGAGATGACTGTATAGAACTGTGAGAATCTTTTGATTCTACAGAAAGTCCTAGCTTGAAAATGTAGTAATTATCTTTAAGTGTGCACACGTTGCAAGGATCAAGAATCTTTCTTTGCCATCAGCTTGACCTGATGATCGTTTTAGCTAAAAGATTATTCTGTAAAAAATATGAAAGCAACATTTCCCTCATTTTACAGATTATATTTTGTTAGAGGAAAAAGCACAAGGAAGACTAATTGTGTATACTTAAGAAAATGCTTGATGGAGCACTTCTTTTCCTTCTCAATTCCTATTCCACAGCTAGTGATGTAGCTCATCTTCAAGTCTTAATTTTATCCTAATTCATATATCCAATAAGAAGCCTATCTAAAATTGGTCTAAACCCATAGAGATAGAGAAACCAAATTCCATTCAAATCTTATCTTCCACCAGTGACTACAGAAATACACCATTACGCATAATTTAGGTGCTACAATTAGGTACCGAGATAAAAGAATTCAAGTCTATCTGTTCTAGATCTGCACAAAGTACTTAAACATGCTGCTGTTTTGCAAAAGGAGTCTTTGACGAGACATTTTTGACCCACAGTAAATTTATTGACTTCCAGAAGCGAGTGCCACGTTTAATTTAGTCAGCAGGAAGCAATTTATCACTGGCCAGTTCACCAGTATCCAGTGGCCTAGAATGATGGGGTTCTAATTAAATATTAAAAATTAACACAGAAAAGCTGTATTTAATAAAACTTCCCTCTGCAGTAGGCCAAGATGCATGAATTAATAGATTTTAAGCCCAGGAGGGGCTATTATGATAATCTAGCCTGACTTTATAGGTAACATAGGCTAAGGAGCATCAAAATTCTTGCATTTAGTCAGCAATTGTTTTGACTACAGGAGTTCTCTAAAAAAAAAAAAAAAAAAAAAAATTTAAAAAACTCTTGAGCAAGAGAANCTACTACATCTTTCGGTACATTTTTGCATTAGTTAATTATTGTCATTCCTAAGAAAGCACACCAGACTTATTTTGGTCAAAATTCAGCTTCCAAGCATTTGACTGGTTTATGTCTTTGTCTGTTTGCTACAGCTAGGACTGCCTCATGCACGTACTTGATTACGTCCCCTCTTAAACAACTGATGAGTTTTAAACGGCCATTTTGAAGTGAATGAGTAATAAACCGAAAGCTTTACCAATTTTTTTCTCTTGATAGTGTTACATTGTTTCAAACTGGAAAAGTTAAACATGTCATCAAATATACCTTTATATGTAACCACCAACAGTAACTCAGAAGCGACCTCAGCTTCTGTCGCAACGTTTTCCATTTATTAAGTTCTTTTCTTCTTTAATATCAAGCTTGTAACTGTTTTTAAAAAGCATAGCAAGTGTTATACAGCAAAGAATAAGCAGTTAGTGTCTTAAATTAATTTTTCTATGCTCATTTAAAACTTTTTACTTTTTATATTTTCAATAAAATGATGTTCTTATGAGTCAGAACTTTAAGACCACATTATTACAAAGAGTAAATTTCAGAAGGAGATAGGTTGCACTGAATCTTTTCAAGTGTTCATTGTGTTTACCTTGAAGAGATCCTGATTTTAAAAGTGGGGTTCATTATGATGTTGAAAATATTTGAAAGCCTTGAGAAAAGGGTACTTTTGTAAAAGCTTGATTGTCAGTGAAAAGATGTCTAATGTGTGCTAAAAATTAACAGAAGGTTATTTAAGGCCCAAATTAATTTTCCTAGGCTCTTAAGATATACTGAGCTTGGTAAGTGTTCATCACTAAATATTCTGCAGCAGTGCTTATAGTGTATAATGAATAACACTCAGCAGTGATAGCACAGCATCATCCTTATTCCTTCAGTGCAAGTTTTTCTTGATTCATTCATCATTTCTTCCAGCTTTTTACAGTTACTCCATAAAAATCAGCCACACTCCATATTCAACAAAAAGGTTATCAAAAATAGAAGTGTCTTGAATGTTAAATTTGTTTAGTAAGTATCTGAGGTCTATGAATATGGAGTACATGAGTTTATCGTATAGAAATATCCAAAAGGGACCAAGATCTGCCAAGTCAAACGGAAAACCAAAATAGATGTCCCCAAGCTAGGAAACTCTTACAGCAATACATGTTCTTATTTGTGTTTTTCACTTCTGGCATTTCAGTAGCCCACGTTATATAAAATTAGTGCTTTAGTTTTGGGAAGGTACTAGGTTTTTAGTACAGCTTTTTAACACAAGTTCTGAAGTTTTCTTTCCAGCAACATTATTAGCCTGTAACCAAGAAGTGAAATGGGCATTTTGGCTGTCTGGATATTGTCTAAATTTAACACAAGCAGGAGACTAACAGAATTATGGATTGCGTCCCTTAGATATTTATTTTGGCAAATGGCATTTAAACGTTTCTCAAAACAAGGGAATTTTAATGTAAGTGTGATAAATTTGCAGTCTTAGCCACAGCTGATAAATACAATAAAAATAGCAGAAAAATTTTCTTACTGAATTAAGATAAAGGGAAAACATGCAATTGCTCAAAGACCAAGAAACATAAAAGTCAAAGTTAGAGTTTGTCTGGCAGCTGTAGAGTAGACCAGTAGTCACTGAAAGAGATCATTAATTTTCACGCAATTAAATATAATTAATAAGACACCCCAGGAGTGTGTGTTCCTGAGAGATAATGTCAGCCCTTGGGTGTGACCTACTGTATGATGTTATCCCAGCATGGCTCAAATTCCACGTTCCTCCTGAGTTAATAAAATTAAGGTTTCCTTCTAAAGACTAATTTGGTAACTTTGGTTATTGACTTTCATTCCCACAGTCTGCAACGTTAGTATCACAATTAGCAGGAACATGAAAGAAAACACGTATAACAAACTGATCACAAACTAAATTAGCAGTAGAGAGAAAAATGAAACCACGGACTGCATATGTCACGCACTAGAAGAATCCCAAAGAAATACTTGAAAACAACACAACTGAAAAGACAAAAGAGGCTTAATAAGCCAGATGTATCATATAGGTTTTGTAACTATCACAGTTAATCAAAGACTTGAGCAAGTATCACCTGAAGTCATTGCTGTCTTGATAATACAAAAGCAGTAAATTATTCACTTATGAAATCCTAAGCCTCCCCGAGGATTCCAGGCTTACATGTAGCATGCTGTCGAGGATGCCCTTCAGAACCATCTGCACTTGAGGATCACTTATGTTGATCCTCACTTATTTCTACCTTACCTGTGAAAAAAACATACGGATATGGGTGGAGATAAGAAAGGATGAGCTGGATGCTGATCAGAGAAGCAAGAAAAGAGTGGAGGAAATGGGAGAACGATGCTAGGAGCTACCAAGAAAATCATCCAGATTTAGGGCAGGGTAAAGCTAACTTTCTGTTGACTGAGAGAGGCTCTTCTATATACTTGTGGCAACCAGGGTCAGCTGACAGGGTTGTTTACCTCATGGAGGGGTTGCACCTGTGGGGAGGAGTTCACAGGTCAGGTGACCCAAAATGACCAATAGGATGTGCCATCCCATCTGCCATGCTCAGTATAAAAGCTGAGGGACCAAAGGGCTCAGCTTGCCTCTCCTTTGTTGGCTCTTTCTTGGAGGTGCTTCTTTAACAGTTTATTCTTTCTACCTCTTGGAGGTGCTTCTTTGACATTTCATTCTTTCTACTGTTTATTTCTTTCAGAGTGTTCTGGAGTCATAGGATCATAGAATGGTTAGAGTTGGAAAGGACCTTGAAGATCATCGTGTTCCAACCCCCTGCCATGGGCAGGGACAGAGTCCAGTTCCCATTAGTCACTGAGACTTTTCTGGGGCTTTTCTAGTGCCTACTAATGACATCTCCCTGGGAGTTTTACATGGTTTTATATACATTAGTATCTGCTTAATTATTTCCTTTTTATTTTGTTATTAATATTTCATTAAGTGTCTTGGTTTGAGGTAAAAGAAACAAATTCTGTTTTACACTATTACTCTTTTCCTCCCTTGTATTTTTCTTAGAGAGAGGGGTTATCATCTGTTTTTCTGACTGGTCAAAACCATAGTGTTTACTTATTTTTTTCCTTAACTCATAACTATCTCTTGCTATTCTTCCTCTCCTTGCAGTAAGTGATAGGGAGAACATCTGTTGTCTTGTCATTGGCCCAAAGCATAGCAACAACAAAGAAAGGTCCTCAGGAAGGTCCTCTGAGTGTACTTTCTGCACCACCGCAAGAGATGGGGAAGTTGGCAAAGGAGGTGAAGTATCATGGAAACTATTGCTGCCTAACTTGTTTTAGGCAAGTTGTGAAGTGGTGTTGGTCTCATGGAGCAGCAAACCTGATCAAGGAACTGTCAACCTGGTCATTCAAAGAAGTCTAGTGGTATGTCTATGGTGTTCTCACTAAAACAGAACTTCAGAAAGAATAAAGTTTGGGCCTCATACCCAACATTATGGAGCTTGTTAAGCATTTGTGCCGTGTCATGTTGAGGCTGTGAAACAATGTTGTGTGGATTGTCCCTCTAGCCATCAAGTGTTTGGTGGTGCAGGGATGAGACATTGTATCACTTCTGACAGCACAGTGAAAATCTTTTAGAATTGCCTAAATTTGGAATCTTCACCAACAGTAACTAAGCCAGCACTAAACAACATAATTTTAATGAAAAGTTTCTTTTCATTTTAATGAAAAATTGCTTTTTCTGGAACATGGAACACATGTTCCAGAGATTTGAGCAGTTAAAATGTGAGAGAATCTCTTATTTCTGCACACTGAAATTCAGAAAGAGTTCAGATTCCAGCTTTATCTTTCAAGCATCTGTGGTACTTGTGAATCTTGTTCACTGTGATATATTTGATTGCAATGACATTCTCCTTCAGAGTTTGTATGGTTATGTTTCATGTTCTTGTCATTAACATATCTCTGCCTTATTATGTATGGCCTATCCAAAGGATTTCCTCTCTGCCTGTGAAATGCTCCATTCCAGCAGACTGTAAAATAAACCTCTTACGGAGGATTTTGAACAGGCTTGAAGAAGGTACATAGTTAACTGGAGAGCAGATCATGTTAATGGTGGAGAGACTCAGTGTAACTGTATTTATTATGATGTTAATTACATGAATGTGCTTGCAGCCTTAGGCATAAGAATATGTTACTACTGTAAGTTTAAGAAATGAAATAATTTTTTCATTTAAAAATTCAAAATTTATAGCTGCAACAGAGGATTTAGAGCAACTTTTAACTAACAGAATCTCTGTCTTCCTCACATTGTAAAGAAATCATTGGAAAGAATCCAATCCCCTGTATCTATAGATATCATACTTTGAAAATATTCTTTTGGTAAGAAACGAGGTGGCCAGATGTCCCAGTTTTTCTAGAAGAGATGCAGTGTCCCTATATTCTTTCTTTTTATATGGGTCACTTTAGCCTGGGTTTCAAACTCTTATCAAACTTCATAGAAATGGTAACTCAATCATCCTTCAAAACTCTATAAGAAAAAATTTCCTGGAAGAGGTGGATTTATGTTTCCAAATCTTTATAACAGCTCTTCAGTTTCATACATATGAAGTCTGTTGGGGAAAAAACAACAACAACAACCCAAAAAAACAAAGGAAGGTTTAAAAAGGTAAATTAAATTAGGTCTCTGCTACAGCCTCCACTGCATATGTCTGCTCAGGCGGTCTGCCAAGAGTATTTTAATATAATGGCCATTCATCCATAGACCCATAACTGGTATATGCAATTACATAATGCTTCTAATGACTCTGTTTGTTGCTTATCTAATCCCTGTAGCTTGTGGTGGTGAAAAGGTGTTCCCAATTGACACCTGGTGTTGAGCAACTAGAAGGCAGGTCCAGAGCTGCTTTAAATCTCCAGATAGACATAGGTGAGAGATTTCTGACAGTACCAAGATGAACTGGGGGATCATATTCTTGGAGAACAAGAGAAAAGATCAAATAGGCCAGGTCTTGCTTGCATTTTGAATAGTTGAAAATTTTTCCTTTCCATTAAAAGTTAGGCTTGGAGTGAAACATTTTTTTTATTTTTTTCAATGATAAAGAAATTGCAGCTGATATTCATCCAAGAAAAGTGGCTAATTGGGAGTCAGTAAATATCATGAGCAGATGAGTGGGAAGTAGCCTATGCAGTAAAAGTTTGTTAGAGGTCTACAACACAGCAGGGTTGGGAAATTGAAATATATGCATGAGGTGATGGCTCATTATTATTACTTTCCCAAGCTGTATTATTTCCTTTGACACTTTGTCCATCCTGATGCTACAAATTTATTTGGTATAAGGACAGATTATAAGCTTTTGGAGAGCAAGGAGGTGGGGATAATATAGCCACCCCATTGTAAGGGGAAGTATTACTTGCATGAATACCCACAGTTTTATTTGATTTCTATGCAGTTCTAAGTGGGAGCTTATAGTCTTTTAAATTCTGCTCTTTTAAGAGTTAAATACATATTGCATCCCTTATCCTCAGATCACCATGTATTCACTGCTCAAGTAACCCTTCTAGCAGCAGAAGCTGAATCTCCTATTATAATTATTAACACAGTTTTAGGAGCTTTATGGCCTCTTTTTGATTTTTCTAGAGCTAAATCGAATTTGGCTGTAGAGCCATTAATGTGAGATTAGCACATTTTTATACCACAACTGTAGGAAGCCATTCTGCTCAGGCAAAGGGTCAGAGGAAAATCCAGTATCCAGTTTGTTTGTTTGCTTGTATCTTCAACAGAGTTCATTCATCTCTTGTAAAACAAAATGACTATTTCATGAGGAAGCAGCATGCTGATAAAGATCTTGGGAAGGTAAGATGGGTGTATATGAAACATCTGAGAGAGAAACCCTCAAAGAGGATTCAAACACAAGACTGTCTATCTGAGTTTTGACTAGCCACCAGCTGGTAGGGATGAATCAGAGAATCATAGAATGGTTAGAGTTGGAAGGGACCTAAAAGATCATAGACTTCAACCCCCCCACCATGGGCAGGGACACTTTTGACTACAGCAGTTTCTTCAAAGCCTCAACTTCCACCACTGAAGAGGAGGTGGCATCTCACACCTTCTCCCCAGTTACCAAATCGTCGGGTGTCTTGTTATAGTTGAATGGCAACATAACGCTCTGTGGCTGGGTGACCTGGGTAGCAAGGGTAAATTTTACCTTGGTTTTAACTAGGCTTCCATTGCTTCCCTTCAGGGAGATGTACAAAACTGAGAGATGCTTTTTTCACTCCAATAAGGAATATATATTTTGCATATTATAAAGAAAATACCAGCTTCTGGTACATTCCTTTGCTGCTGTCTGTCAGGGTGTTTGTTTTTTAAGGTTTCCAGAATTAGATGTTTTAGCTCAATCCAAGAAGCATGTTATTTCTTAAAAACAATAAATGCTTTAGAAAGCAATACTTTTGACTGAATCTTTCTCTTGTGACAAATAACATGCTAGAGTGACTCCTCTATGAGTTATTCTAAGCTTTGTCCAGGACCAAGCACCTATTTGTGGGTGTTATTTATAATACTAAATAGATTTCTCCTTTAAGCTGTTGCTAGGGTGGCACTGTATTTTCAGGAAGAAAAGAGTGCCAGGTTCTTGTTACACCTTTTGAAAACTAATCAAAGTCTCAGTGACCACAGCCCCTGGCACTCGCAATATGCTTCCACAGTTGGGCAACCGGCAAGATGAAACCACTGTCTGGTGAGCGAACTGTGGCTGTCTCAGGATTTACGGGTCCTCCATCTGCTTCTGCTCACCAGCTGTGCTTGGGCCCCTCGGGCAGGGACATAAGAACTGGATGCACAGAAAGTATCACTTCAATATGACCAATACAAGTAATTGTGTTTGGGTCCTCTAGGAGACGGAGAAGGAAGAAGGATGCATTATTTGACTATCCCCCATCAAGGTCCCTGTGTGAGGGAGGAGTGGAAGTGCTCTTCAAATGCAGAAGGAAAAGCTAGAGACTCCGTACCCTGGCCCCCTCCTTGGCTCCTACAAAACTGTATTGAGACCCAAAGGAGTCTGACAGCTATGACTCCCTCTTTTGGGTTCCTGTCAGGCTCTGTATTTCACAGTCTTTGGCATGGACAGACTGACAAACATCGGGCCTGCTGTTTATTACAATCAGCTACCAAATGGGTTTGAACGCACATTTCCTTCAGCTTGTCTTCCTCTCAGCCTCGAAGATGGAGCTGCTGCAAAGTTCAGTACATTTAAGATGACTGTAGATGGTGAGGAAGGGTGGAATTTGTCACAGATGATCACATTCATTTTGCAAAAATAAGTTTATTGTACTTGGCATAGTGATAAGAAAGCGTAGCTTGCTGACCAGTCAGCCCTAAGAAAAAGTGAGCAGCATCTGTTTAAGTCTCTGAAGTAACACAATCCATGCATGGCATTAGGTTATGTTGCATCATTTAACACAACATAAACCTCACTCACCTTTTCTTCCCTTCTAGTGCTACTTTCTTCCAGTTTGCTCTCACTCTAAGTGGCTGCAAAAATGCTTAAGTGTCTTTGCTTCTTCAGATTCCTGCCTTCCCCCCCCAAGCCCTTTCTTCAGCTCACAAATTATCTTTTTTTTTTTTCCTATGCTATCTTTCTGGGAACCATTACACCCACATCCAAGAAGTATTCTCTCTCCCTTCTGTGTCTTGTTGTGAGGTGTTTTGTGGGTTTTTTTTTGACTGAAGTGCTATACAAAACTAATTGTATTGTTATGCCAGAGACATTCTTATACAGAAAGAAGCACAAATCATATTTAATCAAATTTAATGAAAGATTGCCATCAGGTGTCTAAATATCTCACTTGCCTGCTTAGTTATGGCAAACAATGGTACCCAGAAACTTAATGTATGTAGTAATTCCACATATTATTTTTTTTTTTATTATGTGGACCTACTTTGTGCTGGCTCTATTGAACTAATTCACAGTAATGGGACCGAAAACACCCTAATTCAAATACAAAATAGGAAGGAATATTTCTTTATTTTCCTTATTTCAGAACAATTGTTTCATTTAGAAATATTAACAAGCTGATAACTGAGTCTCTTCATTATAGTATAATGCTCAGTTGCATAGGGAGCTATTCTTTATTCAGTGGGTTACACACTAGTGTATCATGGGGAGAGGAGATGTATTAGCCTGTATTCAGAGTTTGTATTAAAAAAAAATGAAACCCTAGGGTAATAGAATTGCATCTTTTATACTAGTGCTGCTGCTTGAAAACAGAAGGACAAGTTTTAAATAGGGAAATTCTAAGCAGTGTCTGCTGGGAAAGTCGTATCTACATTTGCCTGGCCATGCAGGTGGGGTGCATCAGCTAAGCACTTCCTAACACCATTGATTCAAACTGAAGGGTCCTTAGAAATTGGGCCTGTCTGTGTAGTTATGTGGCTTCTGTAACCTGCTTCTGACACCCCAAAGGTTTCTTTTGCTTATTTTACAGCAAGAAACTGTGCTGCTAAACACTTTTCATATAGGGTAGAATGTATGATGAACAAAGGCAGAGGTAACATGATGAAAGGGATGAACCAAAAAAAGACTGACCACGGGATTACTGCAGTTTAACCCATTCGAGTATTATGTTTTCAGTGCATAGGGATGGTCTGCACTGAGAAATGCAGCATCCAGAGGTCTACACAGCAGAGTCAGAGCGACACAGATACTGCAGAGGTGTACGGCAGGAATAGTAGCTGCGTATGAGAAGCAGCCGCTCACCGCTCTTTCCAGAGTTAATTAGCTCTTCTCTTCAAATGAGCTAATTAGCCTGAGCACAGCCCTGCACTGACACAACCATACCAGTCCTGGAGCTGACTCATTAGCTGGCTTGATATCCTCTTCTTTCACTAATGTGGGTACTCGCACAGCTCTGAAGAGAAGTGTGTCCTGGTAGTTAGGTACTAGCTTCTGCACTAATTATTATCTGAACGTTTTATAAAATGTGGAACAATTTCAAGGGAAAAACAATGTCCCCAAGCTTAGTGGTTAGAGCACTTATCTAGAAAGAAGGAGGAAAGCCGGTCAAATCCTTGTTTTCACAAACAGGTGTAGGTAACTCTCCCTTCTGATTCTAAGTTGTTGGTTTTTTTCACGGTTATCAAGAATGCTCTCAAAAGATATCCTTTGTAGAACCTGAAATAAAGAGAATGAGAGAATGGTGTGGGGTGTTTGGTTTTATGTGTTGCTTTCTTTTTTTTTTTTTTTTTTCCCTTTAAAATTCTTGGTTCTTTCACTAAACCAAAATTCAATTACCAGCAGAGCCCTAATAGCAAACACAGATTATTGACTGCACTTGAGGCCAACCGCAATGAACTACTGCCTGAGGGTTAAAGCCATTCCTAGGATTAGGTAATATTGCCTGAAGCCAATCGAAAGGAGCGTTTTAATACCTTTGGGCAATAGTTTACTGCAATTTCCCTCAGACCCAGTCAGTGATTAATTAACCTTTTAGAATCTTCTGGGTTAATGGAAAGTTTGCACTGGAAAGCTCCACAGATTGAAACATGAACTGAGATCATCATCAGCAATAGCAGAATAGACATGGTCTTGGTAGGTGAACCAGTGTTTTCAATGGTTTTTAGGCTGTTGCTTCAGCATAAGGGCAGTGGTGTGTCTTATTTGTAGTCAAACAAGATTATGTGAAGTTATCTCAACTACTAAGAAAGGTTTTTGCATGTATAAAATAACCACTGTTTATCTTATAACTGATAATTATCTAAAACCAACTCAGCCTAAAATTCTGCATGCTTTCAATCAACATGGGTATAAAAAAGTTGGGATATCGTTACGTGAGAGATATATAATGACAAAAAGGAGTCCAGGTGAAATGATGATCCATATTTCTACTCACCTCAAACCTTGTGGACATTTGGAGGTCAATATCAGCTCTGTGCAATATAAAGAAAGATGTTTGTGGGTTGTACTTGAATAATTACATGCCTACCAAATCCTGGGTTTTTCTGGGTAAACAAGACCAAACTCCAAGCATGTGTTGGGAAAGTAATTGCACTACTGACTTAATAAAGGCATCTTTAAATGCTTATCAGCTCAACAAGTCTCAAGGATAAGTAAAGGAGCACAACCAGGTGCCTATTGACTGTCGGTAGCACCCTCATTGAGGATTTCAGCATCCCCGCATTCTGAAAGTGCTACAAGTTAAGAGACTGTATTAAATGCAGGTCACTTCCAAATCCCTAAAGCCAGCACTGCAGCAAGACATTTAAATGATGACACAATGAGTTACAGTCTGCCAGCCTGGCACGGATTCAAAGTGGCAGCAGCTGAGGTGTGCTTTAAAAATAGGGATTTTTTTAATTGGATTCAAAATCAATTAAAATCCCATTAGAAACATAATTGTAGTGATACAAATCATAAAATAATATCTTTTACAATAAACTATAAAAGTGAGGAAGCTTACATAATTAATACTATCTGTGGCACAGATAGACCCCCACCTTTCAATCACGTACAACCTACATGTCAAGAGAATGCCTTTGAAAAGTAGAGAGCGCAGTTTCAATAGGAGTTCAACACATGTGACATAGGATTCTGAGCCCATTTCTTTCATTTTAGCTCCCTCCTCAAAGCCCCAGATCATACATTGCTTTTGGAGGTTAAATGCCAGCAAATCTAGATTGTAAAACAATGAGACATGCAACACGGTGGTGGCAGTCAATTCAGTAAAGCGGCTGGTGGCCATCCATCACATTTCTGATCCCTGGATGAGAAAATAATCAGCCAGTTTTCTGCCAGTGTAAAGTCAGTGCATGTCTTAGGCAATGAAACTGTGCCCCTTTATGCTGAGAACGAAAGTGCTTTAATTGCTTTTGGACCACAAATAAAGGGCTCAGGTTAAAAAAAAAAAAAGAAAGAAAAAAAAAGCCAACATCACCCAACATCACTTATGCCAAATATCAAGATTACATTTTTAGTTTATTTCGTCATTAATTCCAGTTTTCCTGAGCTGCCAGCCTTGCTTAGCCTCTTCAAGCAAAGCCACCCCCGTAGTTTCAAGTGCTGGCACTCAGTTCCTACACAGAGTGCTCTAGGCAAGGTTGGATTATTATCTGTTTATTCTTGTGGGCTTCTAGTGCTTTGTGCTGGTGTTTGTATTATGGTGAGTAAATTAATGACCCAACCATTTTCCAAAGAGCTGAAATGAGAAAGACACCTTTAAAAACAACTCTTCAGATTTATACTAAACTTAGCTTTCTGGTTTTCTCCTCACTAATCTTGTTTTATGCAGTGTTTTTTAAACAACATTGCATTGGTAAAAGCTGCCAGTCACAATAAATTATCAAATTTTCTTTTTTATTATTTTGAAATGACGCTTTAAATACATATTCCTGTAAAGATTAAGTGTATAATTTAATTGTCCTTGTATCAGATGAAAAAAACCATGATTCCCCACAGCAGCCTATTGACTCCTTCAACCTTGCCTCTTGAAACCTTACTGAACACAGAAGCTGATACTGCAGGTTTTATATTTATAATGATTAATTAATTCTGCACTAAGCAATGTTCCTGACTGCAAGAACAAAATCCACTTTAGAAAACATAAATGACAGCTTGCCTAAAATAATTAACACCAGTGCTGATAGAATTGGGATGTTCTCCCTCTGCTTTACACTGGCGTATTTGAGAGAATTTAATTACTAATATTTCTGACTAGCAGAAGAATTGCATTAAAGGAGCACTTGATGTGGCAGGATTGAAAACTCATATAAAACATGTTACAGAAATATAATGCAGATGGGATAAACCCTGGTTAAAAATGAAGATATAATTAACCCACAGTTCAGCATACAAGGATATTTACTTTTTTTTTTTTTTTGAAAACCAGATCATGTCAAAAATAACTTGCATGAAGGTGTTGTCTCATTCCTCTGGGGCAGTCAAACAGCCAGGCAGGGTTTGTCTATGCAGCACAGCAACTCTGACCTCTTGCATCTCTGTGCAGAATAAAGTCCGATAAGGTCTGTCCTGGGGACAGAAAGGTCTCACTCAGTGAAACCAGGATGTTTCCTGGCCTGGAAAGAACCATCTTTCCTCCCCAGCTGCAGCAGGAACTCTTTGCTCCCTGTTTGCTAGGGTTGGAATTTGGCCCTTAGCGTACTGAATAATGTAAACCCACGTGTTAGTTTACACGAGGCCTTGAAACGGGACAGCTCTTCCCTGGAAGGGGACAGTGGGTATTTTCTGCGGGTGAGATGGCTTTATTTGCCAATTCTAGCATCATGTAGCTGCTTACAGAATTTATTAACTTCAAATTGAAAGCTTAGGTGACTGGTTCCTGTGATATAAACGAATGTGGCATAAGAGTCTGCAGTATTTTCCTTTGAATTGCTGGGAAGATTGCATAAAATTATGGTAAAAAAATGCAGACTCTCAGCCAGAGAAAACAACACAGAGTTACTGTCACACCGCGTCTTAAAAAATGAGGACTTTTGTGAATAAAATGATACGATAAATACCGTCGTGGCTCCCTGCTAATCCTTGTCACCCTGAAACCTCCCTGTTTTACATGTGTAGGGTTTAAAAATCTGATTATTGGCAATGAAATTCCCATGAGTCCATCTTTATCCTTCCTTGCAAATCCATATATAAGTCAGCAGGACGGTCACACATCTCCACGCTACCTGCCAAGGGTATAGCGTTCCTTGAGTGGAGTTCAGGGACCTCGCCGTCCCTCAGAGGGGCAACTTTATGACTGTGTAAATACCTACAGCACACAAACTTCTGTTTTTCTTACCTATTTTTTTCTTTCACATTACTTGAAGGACCTGAGAGCTGAGTAAGTCAGGTATTACAGTGTGTCCTTCCCATCACCGGCAGATCTTCAGCACAACTGTCAGCCTTTCCTCTTTTATTGGTCAGGGCTGGCACAGAAAACCTCAACCTTAGCCAGGGCCCAACTCTGGAAGGGAGAAAGTCCATAAAGGTAAAATGAAGCACCATCTGGCCTATTTTCCAACACGTTCCATCTCTTCTAGTGGCTTATGGGCATATGTTTTGCCTACACACGGCCTTGCTTAAAGGTACGATTTTGCATTGCCTGTAAACCCGTCGCTCTCGCTTGTGAGAGGAAAAAGGGAGAACCAGAAGGCTTGATTTACTGAAACAAATAGAGGCAGATGTAAATTGTCTTCCTAAGGCAGTGCATTCTCTGCACCCTAGGTGGGATTCCTCCTAATAAGTAGCAGGGATTGGAAAGTGCATGAGAAAGCAATCTGTAACCTCTCTTTAGGTATTCCTGCTTAATACTAATTATTACTTAATAATGCATAGCATTTATACTTCCTTGTAAATGTTAAAAGTGCTGTAAAAGCATTAACTGGTTAATTCTCAGGACACCCTTGAGAGGTGGGCAGATGAGTATCATCTTCATTCCATACTTCTTTCCATAATAAGGGAACAATTAAAATGAAATTGATCAGCTAACTTTATAGAGACCCTAATTCCTGCAAATAGGAAATAATAGGTCTAAATGAGTATACTTCTGGGTGTTTAAAAGCAGTATTCATCAGCTGGATTACAGCTGATTTTTCAATGTAATTAACTTTGTATCCAAAAATCAACTTTATTGGTTCACTTCTAGTATATTAAGCACAATAGGAGGGATGCCCCATTTTCTCTGGCAATAATCAGATTCCCTTCAGCCTTGTAATTGATTCAAGCAGGAACCATATTATTGTCTAGTAAAACAGAGCATCCCTCCTATTATCCCTTAAGTAGCAGTCAGTCTGGGAAGAAAACAGTTACAATGATATATGAAGTTAAGACAGATGCCAACTAAATAGATATCTGAGTAAGCTAGAAAGAAAGAATTAAATAGTTTGCAGAATCAATAAAGGTACTACTTCAGCTAACCATTGTGCAACTCATCAACTAAACTCTCATTATTATTGTTCATATCCTGAGTGCCCCAATAGTATTACGTGCTGCACAGACACATCACAAGCCCAAGAGGCCTCACAATCTAATTTGTCAGCTTTCATTTCTTTCCCACTGTTTGTGTATCCTCTCTTCCTGTAGCATTCCAGCTCCCTGTATTTTGATGTCCCCATGTTATTATGCCAGTGCACCCCACTTCCAGAGCATCCGAGGACCGAGAAGGACCAATCCCGTTGCCCCCTCTTGTTACACAGGGCCAGGCACAAAGCACTGGGGCAAAATCAGCTTGG
Source organism: Pedionomus torquatus (assembly GCA_013398155.1). Taxonomy (NCBI): domain Eukaryota; kingdom Metazoa; phylum Chordata; class Aves; order Charadriiformes; family Pedionomidae; genus Pedionomus; species Pedionomus torquatus. Next base: position 26,062 of record VZRU01001391.1, on the reverse strand, counting down.
TCATTATTAGTGACATTTATTTGGTTTTTATTCACATTTTCTGTGCAGGGTCCTGTAGTTCTGTGGGGAAATAAGCATGAGGAAAGCAGTACGCTTCTCACAGGTTCTCTGAAGGAAGGTGGGTGTTACTGGTACATAATGGAGCTTGGACATAGCAAAAAGAATGAGGGAAATATGTTTTTCCTGGTAGAGGAGCAGGAGTCTGAGAGATGGTTCGCTTTTAGTCTCTGAAATGAAGTCTGTGAGAACTGGATCCACAGCAGTGAGTGACTCCTGCAAGGACTACTGGGACTAGCCAGAGGGGGCTGGACTAGATGATCTCCAAAGGTCCCTTCCACCTCCATATCATTCTGTGATTCTGTGACTGCTCCAAGATAATATTGACTGAGGAGAGCAGGAATCTGACAAGTACTGCTTTGGCCACAGTGTGAGGATGTGCGGTCCTTAGTACTGGAATCAGATTCTTTGAAATAAGAGATGGAGCGTGTTTACCTTCTTGGATTCCTACCTGATCAGCTTTGGACAACAGACTCAGAGAGGCAGGTGACCTGGTGGAGCGGCTTTGAGAGGAACAGCACCACTGATCAGCAAAGAAATCTGTGCTGCATATTCTGGGGCTGGGCTTGGGCTTGGATTTGTCACGTCTTTACACGATGGAAGCCGTAAGCCTATGTCTCACCATATGCATTGTCTAATTAGGCTGTTGTGGCTCACAGATTAAAGAAATTCCATCTTTCTGGAGAAAGTAGAGACTCAAGTCATTATTGGTGAATGCCCCTCTGTGGGATATGGCTGCAAGATGACTTGTCCCAGCTGAGCTGGGCAAGTACTTCTCTTACACTGTGCACTAGTGAGAAATAGAGCACACGAGCCCACATGAGCCTTTTCCCAGCTCCCCTGACTCAACATGCACAGAGGGCATCCCCATGAGACCCCTCATGACTGGAATGACTGCTCCACTGGGTAGGAGCTGGGGAAAGTAGCCTCCCAACACCACCCAGTTTTCAGCTGTGAAACTGGGATTCTCCTCCTTGCTCCTTGTGGAAAGGCAGGCAAATTAGGACAAGCCACCTGCTGTGTCAGTGGTCCCGTTGGACTGTGTGTTGGAAAAGCAGGGGAAAGCCTCACCAGCTTCCCCCTCTAAGGGGAGTGAATGCCTCTGTCCTAATTTGGATACAGCAGGAGACTCACAGGGCCAAAGCCCTTGGCTCAGACCTAGTCATGAGCAAGCTCAGGTGTAGATATACTTGACTGCAACTTCTAATGGAGAGGAGGGAGGAAACTACTGCCTTTTCTGTAGATTTGGCAACGTTGCAGTTATACTTACTCTGATCTCTCCCTGAATGGCTTTTATGCCTTTCTTTTTTCTTTGCCCCACACAATCCCCTCATTGAAAGAAATATCTATCATCTGTTCATTCTCAAAACAGACTTAAGAGCCATTATGGGTGGGAAGCAGATGCTAAGGGTGCCAGGGCAGTTATTTGATTTTGCCAGATCTTAAATAAGAGCATGACATGTAAAGGGAAGCAGGGGGGAGGGAGACTTTTTCTTATTTTCTCTTTCAACTAGCTATGTTGCACTTGATCTTTTTAGCTGCCATCACTATTTGGCAGAGTTGCACATTTAGGAGGACATTTGAAGTATCTACAGACTTCCCTTCCACTCCCTCCAGGGCACTAGTTTAGGAGCAAATAATCAAAGGGAGGAGTTAAAAGACAATTGAATAATATCAGTTCAGTGCTGATCTGCAATTTACGTAATGCAGTCACATCCAGCGACCTTAATTTGCTTAACTCAATCCCTGTTGTCTTCTTTTCTCCTTTCAGATACGTGAAGGCTTCAGGCATGCAGCCTTCCAACTTCTCTCACTTATCCAGGACAGCAGGTATATCAGGTTCATTCCGTTTGACAAAAAGCTCTATTTAGCATAATTTGGCCTCAAAAGTTCAGATCAGACCGGAGGATTGCAAGCCCCAAGCCAAACGACTATTCTTGAAGGAACATGAGACATTATTATGGTTACTACAGCTAAAATTTCCTTGTTCCTTGTCATTATTAAGCATAACAAATGCTGCCCAGAAGGTTCATTGAGTGGGGCGGAACATCAAGAACAATATCTCAGTCTTGCACTGCAATTTAAGAATAAAGAATGATATCTTATTTTGCCTTCCATCTTCTCTGTAATGCAGAAGGCCAATTTCTTTCCCATTTCATTTCAGAAGAAGAAATGCCTTGGCACCCATAGTCTGAGACTCTTCTTAAAACCTTGATTATGATTCTAAACAACACCCTTTCATGCTAGTTTTAAGTCATTATTTTACTGACTGTAAAAATTCCTTTCATGGATTTTGCTCTTGGAAGGTTTGGGGTCGTGGTGTTACTCTTAATAAATACATTTGTAGATAAAACCAAAACAAATATAAAGAAACCCATCAATGTTTTAATTTTATCATTAAAAAGTTATATTTTTTACATTTCTTTCTTTGGCTCTGCATTGCCTACATTTTTCCAGATTAGTGAATGTTGTTGATTCAAAGAAGCAGAAGTTGTTATTTGCATATACCAGTGAACACAAACTTGGTCAACAAAGTGGAAGTCAAACCTTTCTCACCGGAGTGCATAGTTCTCCTAGACTGGTCCGATAAGCATCTCACTCTGTATAAAGTGTTACAAGGAGCACACGAACTGGGCTGTTTCTTCATGTCTTCTGTGCAAAAGGTTCAGCCAAGAAACCAGACCAGAAAAGCAGTCAATATCAACGAGGCATCTGCTTTCCAAAAGACTGATAGTTTTCTCTGTCAAGGAGATTTAGGCAGGCATTTAGTTAAATGTAATCACCTGCATCTTCTGTTGGTGTAGAAAACCAGAAAGCTTTCCTGTACATAGTTTCCCAAATTATTTTCTCGATCCCACTTTCATTTTCTGAATCTAACTGTTTTAGGATCTAGTTTTTCATTGTTCAAATGTGAAGTTGTTATTGTGTTTCTAACTTGCTGTAATGCCATTTAGAAGAAATGAGCTAATCTTTTCAAATATTCAGATACTCTGTCTGAAAGACTCGGGGATGCCAAATCAGATGACATCATCTACAGAAAAAGACTGAAGGATTGATTTCTGGTTTTCCCTATCACACTTAGAATCTTCTTCTGGAGCAAAACTACCTGCAATTTTTTAAATTTTTTACATGTATTTTTCCGCTTCAGTGGATACTGAAGCTTATAGTACTTTGTCACTAAGGTCACAATAAATCAATTCACCTTTTCCCCACATAATTCATGTTTGATATTTTTGATTGTAGCTTGTCCTGGTTTGAGGTAAAACGAACCAATTTTCTGTTTTACAGTTTTACTTTCTTAGCT
>VZRU01001390.1:352915-385414 GCA_013398155.1 Pedionomus torquatus | reverse complement strand
CAAGGGATTAAGGGCAAGTTTTGCTGTTAGGAAAGCTGTTACGAGTGAGCCTTTGCTTGGGCTTTGTGGTAGCAGGGCTTGCATCTGCCTTCAGAGCTGCTCTTGTACCAATGTGAGAGAGTCGCTGCTTTCAGATGCATTTATCTAAGTGACTTAGGTGTCCATCCCATGGGTGAGCCTATTCACTTCCCTCTGAAAAAGGCAGGATGGGGGCCATGTTGGGAAATGTTACGGAATGGTTGTCTCCTGGGTACTCTTAGGATGGGAAGGGACTGGGGTGGGGGGTATCCCCAGGGCATTTAATTTGTCTCCAGCCCTTGGCACTGGTGGTTTCAGAGCTGCCACAGCTGTACCTGTGTGCTGGGGACCAGTGGCCCTGGCAAGGGTCTGGATTTCTGCATTCAGGCTCCATCAGCACCCCTGTGAGATATTTGCCTTGATGTCAAAGCCTTGAGAGACGCAGTGGGGATGTTTTACCAGGAGCTGGGAGCATGTGTGGGTATTTGTAGGCCAGGACCATGAGAGTTGCATGGTGTTATCTTCAAAAGATAGGCTGGCTTGAGCCTGGAAAGAAGGTTTTTAGGCATTTTTTCCCTGTTTTTTGGAGCAAGACCTAGAGTACTGCAGCCAAGGCATCCAGAGCAGGCAGAGATGTGCAAAAGATGTTTGAGGGACCTGTCCCTCCTTAGTCCTATTTTTGACACGGTGTATAAAGCCCTTTCCCTGCTGGTCTGCCTCCCCATCCCACTGCCTCTCCCTGATTCTGAGGGTGAGCTGGAGCACTGTCCCTGGCAGCCATGGCTGTGGGTGTGGGGTGACGCACCCCTGGGAGCGGGACACACTTTCGCAACCTTGATCTTTGCCAGAGAGGATTCCCAAGGGGAGGTGGAATGACTCAGCCCCAGCAGCTCTTCCGTAGAGGTACACCAGCCCCAGCCCTGGGCTATTGGGGTCCTCTCTGCAGGTGACATTGGGATGTCTCATCAGCTCTTTGCCACACAGCCAGGGACCTGATGCTCCTTAGTTTATCTAACAGGGATGCTATGGTGACCTCTTTCTACCTATGCTGTGGCCGTGTATTTGCCTTTGCCCTTTCCTTGATACTTTTTCTAAATTTATTTATTGCTGTGGTGGCCAGTGCCCTGAATTGCAATAACCTAAAGGGCAAGGAAAGCTTCAGTTCAGAAACACTGATTAATTTTTGGTCAAGATGTGTTAAACACAAAGATGCTGGTGGGATTTTTAGAGGATGAACATCAAATTCAGAAAAATGCATTTGGGATTTTGCAGCTTGTTGCTAAAGGAAAAAATAGAAAAATATTCCTTTGTCTGAGCCAAGTAGAGCCTACAGGCACGCAAGTCTGGGCAGGTCTGATTGCAAGCACCCCGACTCCAACTCAAGCTCCAGGTGCCGGTGTGAAGCTGCTGGATGCAGCTAATTAGCAGAGCCTGATTCACCAGCCTTGAACCCTGGAGCGAATCACTGGTAACTTTTTCCTGGTGCGGGGCCAGGACCTCACCCACTCCCCACACCGTTTCCTAAACTGATGTACGATTCACAAGGTGAAGAAGCATTTTTCAGTGGCACTGGCACATCCCAAATTACACCCTCTTTCTGAAGGTGCTTTAGTGGAAGCTCTGGCTGATGGGAAGCATGGGAGCAAGTGAGGGGTTGCTCTGAGCACAGCAAAGGGACTCAACCAGGCTCTTGTCACCACATCTCAGCACTGCAGGTGCTGAGGGAGGTGTCCTGGACATCATGGATGGTGGCAATCCCTGGTCTGTTGGTGCTGGCTGCCTAGGGTTGGTTTGGAGGCAGAGCTGGCAGGCAGCCTGCTTAAACAATTTTTGGCTGCCAGCATGGGCTGCAGTGACCTTGGGGAGATGCTGAGTGGAGTTGCAAAAGGCTTAGGCTGGGTGGTAATTGTTCCTTTGGTGTCTCTCACTTCACAAACCCTGATCTCAGTGGCAGATGAAGGTGGCTCACCAGCAGCCAGGTGTCACAGCTGAGTGTCATAATGGGCAGGAGCTTTGACTGTGGCTCTGTCCCCATCAGGACAGTGAGCGTTGGGGTGCTTTCACCCTAGTAGACCTTCTCTATCAGATCCTGTTCTTCCAGCCTTTCCCCTAGGTATTTAAAAAAAAAAAAAGGCCTTTGCACAGCAAAATGCTTATGGTCTTTAAGCCTATGAAGTGTGCTGATGTCTCCTTAGTAGGATTTACTTGTACACCACAGTGTCTCACCAGGCCACTACCAAACTCAGCATTACCCATCCCTGCATCCCACACTCTCTGTGGCCCTGCCCAAATCCTCACTGCCCCCGTTCTACCTTCCTGTGCCTGACCTTGCTCAGCATCGGATGTCCTTCTGCATACCCTGGCCCATCCTCCCCCACAACTAGGGACACACCTGGTACCCATCTCTAGGAGGAGGGGACCAGCCTCACCCCCGCTGGCCCTGTCTGCTCCTTGTGGCAGGGATCTCATGGTGTTTGCCTCATCCGAGTTATTTTGCAGCAGGCTGAAATTGCTGGGGACAGGCAACAACAACCCTGGCGGGCACTGGCAGCAGGTAGCGTCACCGACGGCTGATGGGATGAGGTGGTAAGTGGCAATGATGGCATCTATTCATCCCCTCCCACGCCAGGATGTGATGGGTAGCACTGGGACCCGATTCACCTCATCGCCTGCCTTGAGCAATCCCAGCCACAGTTCCTGGGGCCACACGAGCTCAGTTTGGGGTGCGAGTATCAGCTCACAGGTGGCATCTCCATCTCCATTCTTGATGTACATGCAGAGATGTGCCTCCAGCCTCATCTAAGCACACTATCTATCTCATTTTCTTTGCCAGCACTAGATGCTGTTTAATTATTTCCTTTAATTTCCAGCTGAAGCTGCGTCAAGAAGACCATCATTTGTGCAATTACATCTTCTCCAAGTGACAAAGCACCAAAGTAATTGAGCCTTCTGAAGGAGGGTGGGCTCGGAAAGATGAGAGTCAACACCCCATGGCAACCCAAGGATCAGCTTAAAATTGCGATGTGTTTCCTTGGAGTAGGAGCAACCGCCCAGCTCCTCTTTGGTGAATCAATCCTGACCTCCCGGGGTGGGTGTTGCTATGTGAATATACTCATGAAGGCTCTTAATTCCCACCTATTTATTGTCACCTTTCTCCTAAGCACCAGCTTCACTTGCTGCCCTAGCCAGCATTTTCCAACGTGCCTGCCTGGGGTTAAGATCTTGAACCCACGTTTAATCACCTTGGCAAACACAGTCTGCAGCTTTGCACACCCTCTCTCTGATCTTCTTCACGGAAAATACTGTTTATAGTTATTTGCAGTGTGGGACTTGGCATCTCAGCCACTGTGGCTGGGAACCCTTGAGTGTTTCCCAAGAAGCTCTGTCACCGGTGTGGCTCAGGGTTAGGTCAGAAGTGTGAAGATAATTGCCCTGTGCAATCAAGGGTCCTTGTAGGCTGTGTTTGGAGGGAGGTGTGGGACCATCCCTGGCAGACACTGCAGCTGCGCCTGGGTCCTGCAGCCTCCAGCATCCTCTCCTGCTGCAGTCAGGAGTCAATAAAGCCAAACTGCTTGGACACTGCCAATGCAGATGTCTGTTAACAGCTAAATACCTGCCAATCTTCCCTCCCCACAGTGCCACCATTTAATAAAAAATTTCTTTCTCTCTCATAGCTCTAAATTTTTTTAAATTTTTTTTTTAGCAGTGCAATCCTAAATTCACTGGTGCAGTAAGTGGGGGATTAAGGGCATGCTCCTGGGCAAAGGTCTTCTGCTAACAGCCTCTGATAACTGGGGTCACGTGCCCCCCCTGAAACAAGGGCTGCTTGTTAGGCACCGCTGGCAGAGCTGGCCTTGGCAGAGGAGGCAGCTGGCCTGCCTGTGGCTGAGCACAGCGCGGGCATTGCCCACTTTGCACCCCGCACTGGGATGGTGTCATGAGGGTGTCCCAAGCACTGGTGGGTCAGTGCCAGGGGGGACCCTGACACTGGGTAGCTTCAGCTGGAATGGCGCAGGACTGCTGACTAGGAATGGCCCAAATTAAGTGCAGGTCCTCAGAGCCCCCTTTGTGCCCCTTCATTTCTTTTCCCAGAGTGTATGCTGTATGGCTCAAAGGGAGCGTGTCCCTGTGAGTGGCATGGCATGGTTGTGTGACATCCTCTGTCCTTGCCCTAGCCCCTCAAACCTGAGGAAGGTATCAGAGAAGTATTCCACAACTAGCCCCAGCAGCTAAACCCCCTTTGGGCTGTAGCAGAAGCAGGAGGTCCCTGGGCACCAGAAACCCCTTAAAGGAACAAGAATAAAATGCCTCCGTAAGCCAAGACCTGAGGAACATCCCAAGCATTAATGAACTTTTTAGAGATGCCTCTAAGACAGAAACAAGAAGTTTGCTCTTGCAGCAGGGGCTGAAGCTGTAGTAGTCCTTGCCAGGGGGTGTTTTTGATGCTCCATCTTTGGAGCAGGGCAATAAAGGACAGTTTTAATGCTACACCTTTGAGCCATGGCCTAAAGCAGCTGCACTTAGCCCCATATGACACAACCCTGCAAACCCTGAGTTTCCTTCCTTTTTTCCCCATTTTGGGCACATTTTGCACTGTCATCCCCGACCATGCTGACAGAACTGGAGGAAGGCACGTGGTGCTTTCCCCTTGCCTCAGCAGCTTGCACCCTGCAAAGGCTCACGTGGGCCTGTCCCCACCACCCTTGACTCAGCTAATTCCCCCTCGGCCAAGGCATTGACCAAGCTCATGCTGCCACTGTCCAGGCATTGACAAAGGCAGTGGGTCAGAGTGGTGGAGGATATCTGGGACCACCACCACTGCCACTACTGCCATGTCCTGGTCCCCAGTGCCAGCTGCCACAGAAGGAGCTGGCTGTACACGGCGAGTGGGGCTGGAGGTGGGTGCTTGGATCCCCACACAAAGCTTGGTGGTATCTGACCTGCATAAAAGTGGGATGAGCATCTGTACCTGCTCACTGGGCATGTTTTGAGCATTCCGTAATTAATGTTTGCTCAGTGACTGAGGATGACGGGTGCTTAGCATTATTAGCAAATGATAAGTAGCTGATGTTGTTGATGTTGATACCTCGAGACATCTAATTTCAGCATCTGAGCTGAGTGGAAAGGCCAGGGGCCAGACTGCTGGTGCCAAAACTCTGCTGCACTTTGTATCTTTGGAGGTGGCTTCCTCACAAAGGCCTGTGTGTAGACATGGCTGCCCTGCTGTGCCCTGGCAGCCCTGAGGTTGGCCACAGTGGCAGGGACAGGACCCATGCCAGTGGTGCAGTGGGGCCAGCAGCTCCCTTTGGCAGGGTGAGATTTGCAGAGCCCCCAAGCACAGGGTAGCAGAAAGGCACAGGTTTGGGGACGCAAGGAGTTTGGCAGAGGACAAATCCGAAGTCAACTGAAGGTTTCCTGTGTATTGGACCCAGCTCAATGAGCACATATGACTGGATAAAAGAATCAAATGCCTGTAAAAGAATATGGAATCCTCCTCCTGTGCCACTGAACATGGGCATGAGGGACAAGTGCTCACACAGGGATGCTCATTTATTTATTTATTGGGGGGAAAAAGGCATTGGTGAGAGCAATGTTTGTGATGCTTTAAAAAAAAAAAAAAAACCAACAACACTTTCTGATTACACTGAGATTAAAAAATCTAAAACTAAACCACTACCATCTATCTCCTACTTCCATAATCCCACTGCCACCAAGCAGACACTGCCCTGAGAACCAGTTTGTATTTTATTATGAGGTGTCTTTGGGGAGCTCCTGGGGTTTTTGGGGTGCCACATCCCCAGGCAGCACAGTGGCCTCTAGTGGCAACTCCTCATATCCAGCCCCGGGGAAAGAAACCTGCAAATTAATCTTGGGGTTGCTTGCTCCCCAGGAAAATGAGAAGCAGAGTCCAAACCACTAGTGGAGAAGCATCCCTGTGCAGCGGGTGACTTGGTGCTAGGCTGGGTCCTGAGCACTCCCATAGACCCCACCTGCCCTGAACTGCCACACCTGGGACACCAACCCACCCCATCTGCCCGCAGTGCTGGAGACCCATTTCGGCTCAGGCCTGAGTATCTAGTTCTGTCCTAGTCCTTGGGGTGCTGGTCTGTAGTCCTGACCCCTGCATGGTTTGTGCTGTAGGCAGCCCATCTCCAGTGCCCTCTCCTGGCGGGACTTTGGAGCTGTGTGTCAGGTCTGTCTCCTGGACAGACCTCTGTTGCAGTCTTGTCCCATGCCCATCTCCTGCAGCTCCAGGAGGTGAGTGTCCTTAGGGTCTCCTAAGGGCACTCTGTGAGCAGCCTGCATGCCTAATGAAAGGTGACTTGTGCTATAATCTTTTCTATAAAGGGGAACAGCTTGGGCTTTCTTTCTTTAACCTGGTCACCCATTTCTAAAAAGTTTGTAAATTCTTTACAGCTTTGAAGTCTTTCTCCCTCTGCTGAGTTTGGCTGCAGCTGCCTGAAGGCCTTGCTAACACATCAAACTTCTCAGGAAACCAAGCTGAGCATGCCTGGTGAAGCAGGGTCTTGAGGGCATCCTTTGGGCAGAGTTCCTGGGAATAAATCTTGCAGACTGCCTGAGCACAGCCAAAGCTAGCACTCTTAGTGCTCGGTTTCATGCTTTCTTTAGCTCATGTGTGGGGCAACAGCTTCATTTATTCTGTGCAAAAGAGGTCTTCCAGCATATGCAGGTGATAGTCCTCAGAGTCATAGCAAAGGTATCCCTTCCTTCTGGAGTAGTTGCATTTTTTTTGACTGTATCTTAAGACTTAAAGGATCTCATATTGGAGCAGAAATGAGCATCAAGTCTTGCCAGGTTGTTTGTGCTCTCATTCAATGCTTTTGCCCCCTTTCCCTGAGGCTTGTTTGCTGCAGGCTAGGAAGTCCTTCCCCTTTCACCAGGTTTGTTTCAACTGACCCAGTCCCCTGTGCTGATGGGACGGAGGTCTATTGGCCTGCAGCCCATCAGCAGCAGGAAGGGACCCAGGCAGATGGTATGCCCATGTCTTGAGCCCCCTGGATGTTATGAAGGCCGTCATCAAAGAAAATGTGGGGCTGGATCTGAGAGAGGATGGGACCCTTGGGAGCACCATCCATGAAGAAAGCCTCATCAATGGCCAGACCCCACTCCCGGAGTGTCTTGATGGCTCGGATGCCCATGTCTCGGCCACTGCGGGCAGTCACCAAGTAGGTGCGGATGGGTGAGTTTTCCTGGCTGAACTTCTTGCGCATCTTCCCAAGGTGCATGGCAAAAGCCTTCAAGGGACCCTGGAAGCACAGCAAGACACTTGGAAGTGAGTGGGAAATAAGGAGACATCTTCTCTGCCTGCACAAGCCACTTGTTCTTCTTCCCAGGTTTCTCAGAGCTCTACAGAGCATGGTAACACCTGTGTGGTGCTGGACTGGGCAGTGACGGGATTGGTGCTGTGCCTTCAGGTGCTTGGGAGGATGGTGAGCATTATGGTGCTCATCCTAATCCCAAAGTGACCAGGAACATACATCCTGGTGAGCAGTGTCTCTGTGTCTGAGTCCTGCAGGGACTTGCACAGGAAGAGATCCCAGCCTACAAATCCACAGCCCTGGATATTTGGGAGCTGATGCTCACTTACAGGAAACATTGGACCAGATCCACCTCCAGTGGGATTCCGGATCAGGCCTACACCAGGGACCAAGTGGTGGATGCAAAGGGATCCAGTAAGGATTTGTGCTTTTTTACCTACTCATGGCAGAGCCCTAGTGGGAGAGATGCTCATGGTGCATGTAGAGTCTGTGGATGCCCATCAAAATGGGGTGACTTGCTCACCTCGCCCATGGGCACGGCCTCCATTGCCCGCTCATACTGCACTGCACCCTCCAGCCCCTGCTCCCGGAAGACCTGCTCCGTCTCGTCGGAGAAGAGCACTGCGTCCCCATCGAATACCACGCGGAGTGGAGTGCTGGGTGCCTGCACCTCCTGTTGGAAGACGAGCGCTGACGAGACCCCTGTGAGAGAGAGCAGGGTGGGACTCAGGAGGGACACTCTCTCTTGAGGGCAGCTTGTGCATGGCCAGCTCCTCCCTGCACATCTGCTGTGGCCCCACCACGAATGTTGGGGTTTCCAAGCCAGGGGTCTTTCTGGGGCTGTGTGTTAGCCTGACCTTTCCAGGGCTGTGTTATGGCCCCATGGAGATAAGGATGGACAACACAGCACTGCTGATCAGACACTGGTATCTGGAGAGGCAATCTGTTTCCTAAGAGATGATGGGTGGTTGTGTAGGCTTGAGCAGCCCTTCTCCTACTGCCTGCTCACCCTGCTAAGCCTGGCTTTAATGCCCAGATTTAGCACTCTGCGCTGTGAGTAATAGGGACTGGCACCTCCACTTGATTGGGGTAATTGGCTTAATTACAGGTCTCTTCTGATGGGCTGCTCCCTGCCTGCCCTCATCTGTGAACTGAGGCCCACTGATGAGGGAGACTTATCAAAGCAATGATGCCCTTCAAGGAGGCTCAAGGAATGTGCTGTGTAGGGATGGAAAACCCCTTGGCTGCAGATGGCTTGCTCCTGACCTTGAAGGACCTTGGCTAGCTGATGTGCTCATACCCAAGCAAGTTAATACAGAGGTGATTAACCCCATTAGAGCTGTTGGGGAGACTGCATTCCCTCCTATCCAGGCCAAGCATCTGCTTACATCTGTCACTGAGCACATGGTAACTCTTCATGTACCAGGAAAGCAAATTTTTATAGTGTCCTTACACAACTCTGGGACCCAGCAATGCACTCTCATTGATCCAGAGAGCAGCAGTGGGCAGCATCTTGGTAGAAAGGCTTAAATGTCAGGCAGGGAATGACCAGCCCATGGCAGGGATATGGCCAGAATTGTGCATAAAATACTCGGTGACTTGTGAAGGCATCTGATAAATCCCAGTGTGTTTGCAGGCTACTGTTGAGGAGACTGAACTTTTCAGGACTGTACTAGTAATAAATGTGCTATTCACCCTCTTGACCCTGTGAAAGCATGGCTCTCGTGTTGCTTCTTAGTACTGAGCTGGTTGGGAAAAGTGTGGTGGGTTTGAAGATGTGGGAGAACACACCTCTCTGGAGTGCATTGCAGACGTCTGTCCTGTCAGCTGAGAGGAAGAGCTTGACCCTGTGGAACTTCAGGTACTGCGTGGAGTCCTCGTCGCTGACAAAGCAGAACTTCGAGATCTCCAGGCCTTCAGGTCAGGGAATGTGAGCAAAGTCTGTTATGGGGCAACACCCTCCTAGCAGCCCCCCCCTTCTCTCCCCAGGGTCTCAGCGTGCCTTGCTGCAGAACTCAGGACATTTAATTTCCCAGAGCTATGTGAGGAACCTGCCCACATTCTTGCTGCATCTTCTTGCCCCGTTGCTCCTACAATACCACAGAGTGCAGCTAAATATCCACTTCATCCCTCCCTTAAATGAGCCTAAATCCCAGATTTAAGNTTTTTTTTAAGAACTCCATTTCCTTAGTAGCTGCCTGAGGATGCCTCAGCTGTGCAAAATACTGTCAGACCCCCCCTGATGCAAAGGATATGGCCAGAGGGAGCTGGGCTTTGCCAAGGAGCCTGTATGCTCAGTGTGCTCTGGCACCCTGGGCAAGCTGCATGGGCTGGGCAGGAATTTGGCTTGTTTCCAAAATAACCCTTTCCCCTTGTGTCCCCTGGCTCTGTATTTGCCAATGGTGCTCCACTGTGATGCCTTATCTGCTCTGCAGCCTCCCAGAGGGAAGCAGACACCCTGGGGGATAGGGTCCCCTTTACCATAGTGCTTGGCACTGTTGATGATGCGTATTCCGCTCTCTGGGCTGTTGTTGGAGAGCACCAGGATGTCAAAGAGGTCCTTCTCTGATGGATTGCTCTCCAGGATCTTCTTGTTCACATACTGCACTGCCTGCAAGAAGATGAGACTCTTTTAGAGGGGAACAACAGCAGTGACTTTGCTGGGGCTCTTTTACAGTTAAGGTTTGTGCTGCATCTGTCAGCTATGGCAAAGCTAGCATGTTATGGAGAGCTGGACAGAGCAACCATACTGCAAGAGCCATGACCAGGAGGGGAGGAGCAGGATACCCACTGTGGGGTATTGGTGGAGAGCACAGTCCCATTGCCTCGCAAGGAGGCCAAGGGGCCAGGACAGGCATATCTGCACCCTGTGATGGGAGTTGGGACCTAATGCTGGGAAAGCTGAGCTTTCACCCCATCCTGAGAGTGTCTCCATGTGCCCCTGGTCAGGTGTGGGGCTCACCTGGATGAAGGCAAAAGCCGTGCCTGGTGGCAGGGGCTTGTCCTGGTTGGCCTGCTGATGCCTTGTATACTCCTCCTTGCCTTTCTCCAGGTAGAGCTTGTGTTCCTCCTCCAGGTTAAAGATGGCTCTGGTGGTCACTGCAATGACCAATGCCTCACTGGGGTCTTTCTGCAGGAGAGGGAGGAAAGAGGAATTAGGGGACAGCAAAGAAAGAAGAGGCTGGGGAAGTGGGGTGAGGGGCTTCACTGCCCAGGGTGGTGGGATTAGGTGCTGGAGGCATGATCTGTGTGTCATGGTTCCGATGCCAGAGGGCCTTTGGAGGAGAGGCAACAAGCCCAATTTTCATTTTCAGGCCACCAAGGATGGGGCAAGCAGTTATGGAACCCTAACCTGTCTGTTAAGTGCCATATGCTTTGAGGACAGCACATACCAGAGGGGATTGCTTCATACTTTTGGTGTTTGTGGGGACAGCCTAGCCTGTTTGTGCTGAGCTGGGCACTGCCACGTTTCTCTGGATATACTGGTGGTTTTACCCTTCTGTTCCAGAGAGTCTAATAAAGTCTCTATGTATGTACATAAACTGCTACTTTCTCTCTGGCTGCTCCAAAATCTGTGTGAGCAAATGCACCCATCCTGTCCATACAACTGAAGGTTCAGTCCTGCAACCTCTTCCCATGTGGAAATCAAACGGACTTCACTGGGAACAGGTGGCCAGTAGCCCTGGCCCAGGCCACTTCTACTGAAACGCAGGCACAAGCAATTTAGGTCACCACAGCTCTGGGCTGCGGTCTGTCCTATCCTGTGGTGGCACTTCAAAACATTCTTTGGAAATACAAGATGCATGTTTTGTAATGAACAACCTTTTACCTGTTTCACATCGGTGTTAATGACTGTGCCTTCAGGCTCTGCCATCTTCCACTTTCAGCCTCAAAGAGAAAATATACAATTAAACTGATATATTATAACACAGCTAATCTAGAGAGGAGGAAGAGTGGAAAAGAAAGGGGCCATCCTACCCACCAAGTACAGCAATCCAAGTAAACCCGCTTCTGCTGACAACAGCTCTGCTCTGAGAAAGCCTTATTTAATATGATCAAGTGGCTTTTTTTTCCCCACCAAAATAAGTAAGATTTTACAGGTAGATTTCTAGTTCACATCCTTTTATTGCCTTTCTTGCTACTTTTTTGTTTTTTAATGGTGAATTTGTATCCACAAGTAAGCAAGTTCACTGCCTGAGCAGCTAAGTTGCAGCTGCAAAAGGCCTGAATAAGTAGAGATGTATGGTGAGGGACTGGGTGCAGGATGAGATCTTGCTGATGGGGCTGGTCTGCCCCTCCACAGCCCTGTGAACCAGCCAGACCCTACACTAAAGATCTTGGAGCAGGCTGTGCTAACCCAGGTCTGGCAGATGAAAGTCTGGGTGGGGTTACATGGTCTGCCTGTGCCTAGCAGCTGAATAAGAAATCACATTTATTTTTGGACACCCAGGTCCTGTGGTTTCTGTAACCACCACATTGTATACTTCATTTCTACACACCAGTCAGTGTTAGAAATGGACTTTTAGCATCCAGCTTGTGGGATGGGAATTGATTCCCACTGAGGGGCATTCCATGGGGGTTATTTCCACCCAGCAGTTCCTACAAGCATGTTGTGGAGTTTCTGTGGAAAGCAGAGGCAGCAACAATAGAATCAAAGAATCATAGAATGGTTAGAGTTGGAAGGGACCTCAAAGATCATCCAGTTCCAATCCGCCTGCCGTGGGCACTTCCCATGAGAGCAGGTTGCTCAAAGCCCCATCCAGACTGGCCTTAAACACTTCTAGGGATGGGGAATCCACAACTTCTCTGGGCAACCTGTTCCAGTGCCTCACCACCCTCACAGTAAAAAATTTCTTCCTAATATCTAATCTAAATCTCCCCTCTTCCAATTTAAAATCATTACCCCTTGTTCTATCACTATACTTCCTGACAAAGAGTCCCTCTCCGGCTCTCTTGTAGGCTCATTTCATAGACAGGCAGGGGGGTTAAAACCTCACTTTCCAGTTCATACCCTTCCTGATTACTGGGTTGAGGGACTGTGCAAGCAACAGACCAAAGCCAGCACGCAATGTGAAGTAGAAGTCTGGGTCACCAGTGAGATCTTCCTTTTGCCTGTTTTCTTTAATTTGTTTTTATTATTCAGGGGCTGTGCAAAGAGTTGTTTGGGCTGATAGGAAATGCACTTGGTCGATTCCAGCCCCAAGAGCCAGAGCCTTGCCATGGGGGTTCATTGCTTACGTGTGTACTCCCCAGCTGCCCCCCAGCCAGGGGGTGCCTGGAAAACCTGGAGATGCTGAGCATCCCTCTGCTTCATAACCCGTGCTGGGAAGGGGTCTCCTCCCACAGAGCAAGGCAGAGCATGGCAATAACCAGCCCTTGTTTGCTGATCTGGGAGAAGCTGTCCTATGACCGAATTTCAGCAAGGCACATTTCTAAAAGTGAAAATGAAATGAGAGGAGACAAGGGAGATGAGCAGCCCTTCCTGAAGGGAGAACACAGCCTTGAATTTCTATTCTTCCCTCCCAAGTGCTGCAAACCCAGCCTGATTTCTTTCCATCTACCTGCCCCTACCAACCGCAGTTTTGCTTACACACAGACGATGCGTCTCCGCACATACAGGCGTCTCCGCTGCCAGCACCCCCCATGCCCGCGATGCCGGCCCGCAGGAACGCATTCCAGACGGATGCTGGCTGGTCCCCCGCAGGAAATCCTACAGCTGCGTATCCCTGAGCAGCGATCAGCCCCGCTGCGCACAGCCAGCGCTCCGCTAGAGAGAAAAACCCAAACTCACCGCGAGCGCTGCCCTCCGCTCCCCGGCTGCTGCCTGCCCGGTGGTAGCATCCAAACCTTGCCCGAGATGCTGCCCTTTATATTTCCCCCTCCCTGTGGTGGCAGGAAGCCGGCAGGAGCCAGGCTGGGGTGCAGCCCCGCTCCCCGGCGTGCTGGGATTTGTAGGCAGCCGGGCAGGTTGGCGCGGTGCCTGAGACAGGCCGCCCAGGCCCAGCCGGCACCGCACAGGCCCCTCGGGCCGCCCAGGCCTGGCATGGGCCGCGCTGCTGGGGAAGGGTCTCAGCCACGGCCCTGCGGTCCGGGCTCCCTCACAGCCTGTGCCCGGTTGCCGCGGGCTGCCCACAGGTGCCGTGGCAATGTCTATTTCTGTAGCCGGGGTATTTATAGCGTGCATCCAGGCCTCTCATTTCCTGGCCTTTGAATACATAATGGTTGTGGTTTTGACCGAAAATATAGGGTTACCTGTTCAAGAGCGGCTTGCAGAGTATGCAGGGAGCTGAGCCAGGGTGCAGTGGGGTCTTGCCACATTTATAATCTTACTGTAATGTTTTCAGGTCCCAAGAAGCTGGGAGCTGCTTGTCATGAACGGCAGGGGTAATTTTTGGGCTGGGACCTTGCTCCCCCCAAACAGGCTGTGCAGCACCCAGCCCCATGAGGGTCATGCTGCCAGGGTATTTCAACACCCCCTTTCTGCCCAAGAGTGAGTTTTGGAAAGGCGGAGGCAGGGGGACGCTGACACAGGAACAGCTTCCATCCTGCAGCTCTTCCCTTGCCCCACTGCTGGCAAGATGGCCCAGAGCACCACTCTCCCCAGCCTGGCTCCTGCCAAAGGAGACCAAGCTTACCTGCATTAAGGCCAAGCAGTCGTCTCCCTGCATGTCACCAAGTTATCACTGGCATCCCCAAATCTCCTCCCAAAATGTGGGCTGCAAGGGGGACATCTTGGCTTCACGGAGGTATTTGTCTCCAGGAAACACCCTGTTGAAAATGTTACTGATACACTCAGCTTTTAGCATGCACATGAAACCCTCTTTCCCTGATTGATTTTATTGGGCATATTCAGTTTCCCCCTGTCTCCCTTATGCATTTCTCCTGTGCATCCTCTGGGACTGCCACCTTAGAGTAAAAACATTTTTGGCATCTGTGTTTCCGTCCCAGAGGTTTGCTGCAGCATCATTCCTACAGCATCTCCTGCTCCTGGAGATCCTAGAATCATAGAATGGTTAGAGTTGGAAGAGATCTCAAAGATCATCAAGTTCCAAGCCCCCCACCATTGGCAGGGACACCTCCCACTAGAACAGGTTGCTCAAAGCCCCATCCAGCCTGGCCTTAAACACCTCCAGGGATGGGGCATCCACAACTTCTCTGGGCAACCTGTTCCAGTGCCTCACCACCCTCAAAGCAAAGAATTTCTTCCTAATATCTAATCTAAATCTCCCCTCTTTCAGTTTAAGATGATGCTTCTCTGAGCAGCAGGAGTGCAGGGCGCTTGTGAGTGGGGCCAGGTATTAGGAGGCTGAGAGGCAGCCTGCCCAGCTTTTCTGTGGCCAGATGCCTGCTGTGGCCGTGGTGACCATGTGAAAATCTGGCAGGACTGGTGAGCCAGGGTGGCTGGGCAGAGCTGGAACATGTCTGGTTTCTGATGTCTCTCCCCCCATGTCCACGTCTGCCATCATGC
This sequence comes from Pedionomus torquatus, assembly GCA_013398155.1. NCBI lineage: Eukaryota > Metazoa > Chordata > Aves > Charadriiformes > Pedionomidae > Pedionomus > Pedionomus torquatus. Next base: position 370,648 of record VZRU01001390.1, on the reverse strand, counting down.
ACTGGCAGTATGGCTCCCTGCTTCCAGCACCGCCCCAAATTTGTGTGACCACAAGGCAGGTTTTGGGCTAAATTTGCTGAATTGGCAGCAAGGGAAGAAGTGTGTAAGCATAAATTTAATATGACAGAGATGCCTGTGAAATCGCTCCTGGCCACGTGCCTGGTACTGATCCCGTACGTGCTGGGGGATGGAGCCACCCAAGCAGTCTCACTCCGTCTGTCCTCTCTGCCGTGTTGGAGCGGAGCATCTCTGTTCCTCCCCACTGCCACATGAATTTCCTGGGTCCTTGCATGGTGCATTAAACCACCAAGTGCCAGTGTGGGCCAATGAGCTGGGGTCCCCAAGTACAGGGCTCAACAGGGATGGATGCAGCCATGCACCCATCTGCTTGCAAGCATCCATCCCCTTGCACTAAGTGCCTGCAGCTGCATGGTCCAGCCCAGCATTGCTTCAGAGGTAACCTGAAGAAGCGAATTTGCCAGACCACAGAGCTGGGCAGCGATGCACGCCACTTTCTCACAGGCAGGAGGAATGGTTTTGCTTCCTGGTCCAGCAGGGAGTTCCCCACTGGTTTTTCACCTGCGTGAGCACTGCTTGGGTCAGCGGCAAGGTGGGGCTGACAGAGCTACTGGGGCCGCCTGGTTCCTGGGGTGGCAAAGCTGACTTTCCTGTTTCCGTCGTGCTGTGCAGCCACCATTCCTGCTGCTCCCTCGGCTGTGCCTGGCAGGGTCCCATCTCATCCCACAGCATGCTCCTGCCACACACGGTGGCTGGTCCTGGAGCTCTCACAGAGGGAAAAGGAGACTAAAGCCAGGAAGGAGACACATCGGTAAGTCTGGTTTTGGGACCCCAGTCAGCAAAGGGTGGGAGTGAGCAGCAGGGCTCTCCGAGCCCCTTTTCAAGGAGCAGGATTGCTGGTTGCTTCCTGCAGAGCCCAAAAAAGCTGTACTGTCTCTCCCAGTTGGGCACCAGGGCTGTCCCTATTGCCCCCAAAACAGCATCTCAGGACATCTCACAGGGCTGGGATGAGTTTTTTTTTTTAAACTAGGGTCAATGTCAGACTAATGTAACACAGTCTATGAGGTAAGGCAGGGAAAAACTGCTGAGACAACTAATGCTGTGCTGGGTGGGTGCCTGACTGGTGGGACCCTCTTGAGAGACCACCTACCACCACAGCCTGAAGCCACAGCCCAGTGCCTTCTAAGCACCACAGGCACGTCACCAGCCACCGATTTTTGCATGTGAGAACAGGAGAAACCAATCACTAAAGCTGCTGGTGGCAAGGCTGCAAGCAGAGCTTGGGTATCCAGTGGCACAAATGTCCCAGGTGGCTCTGGGCAAGTCACTTAACCTACACCTCATTGCCCCAGTGATGATGCTGCAGGGATGATGGCAGTTCCTGCATCCCTCCAGGCATATGCCTGCAGGCAGCAAAGCCCACTGTTGGAAAAATTAAAGGCTCTTGCTGGCTTCACGGGCTCAGCAGAGAGAAGCGCAGAGGTGGTTTCTCTCCCAGATCCCTGTGCAAGGAGCCATGGTCCTGTGGGCAGAATGTAGGCAGAGCTCAGGCAGAGCAAGGCAGCGTTGGCAGCTTGAGCAGGGACCCGCTGGAGTGCAAGGCAGGCAGCTGGAGCAGCCAAGGCAAACGGGGATATACCTGCCAGCCTTGGTCACACCACTGGGACTAGGTGCGACCAGCACCATGATGGCTGCACCCTCAATCACCCTGCAGCCTGGCTCCTTACACACCTCTCCTGCTGCCGCTTCTCACTGACAGAAGGCAACAAGGAAGTTTTGGCTATGAGAAAGCGTTCGTGTTAGAATAAGAGCCTTGCTATGGGGAGAACAGTAGTGAAAAAACATTCTGCTTTAAATTTGAAGCCTCTCCTTAAGCTGCGTCAGTGTTGTCATGTGCATGGGTTGGGCTTACGCAGTTTCTGAGCTGACACGATCCCAACCCGGTGGTGCCACTGCCACTTGCAGCGTAGACACCAGTCTCACTTCAAGCCCAGAAGCAAACCCTCCTCAGCCCTGAGAGATGGAGGAATATAGCCAAAAAAGGGTGCTAGGTAATGGTGGAGTTTGCCTGGGGCTGAGTGGACCTTTCAGCTCATGCTGCCTGGCCAGGGAGGAGCCAGCGCGAAACAGTTACTGGGTTCTTCCCCCCTACAGCCAGGTGATTTCTCAAAAACAAAGGAAAACTACATAATCCATCCCCTGCGCCCTCCCCTTTCTGAAGGTAGGCTTTCAAGGATATACACGAGAAGGCTGTAGGCTGGCGCAGAGCCCTCCCTGCCCGCAGCTCCCTCCAGCTCCATTTCACACCTCATTGCCAAGGTGGCCAAGCCCTAAATACTTATGCTGTGCTCTGTGGTTTAGTTGTGTTTGCTCTAATTAGAGCCCTGGGCCACTGGCGGCACACATATTATTGGAAAGGAAATCCCCACCCTGTTCATTTTGCTTGCCTCCCCAGGTCACACCAGCTTAGCCATGGCTGTGGCAGCCAGGAAAGGCACGGTGACAGCCTCCCCTCTTACCAGCAACCCCAGGGCCATCGCCACCACGGCTCAGCCGGGCTTCCTGGGTGGCTGGCTTAGCCGGATACCACGTGAGTATGGCAGGACTTGGTCTGCTCTCTCAGGTAGCATTATCCTGGGGGTCACTCCTGGTCTCTGAGGTTGTGTATCCACTTTTCCCTCTCTTCAAATCCCTTTATCATCAGGGTCCATTAGGGTGGGGATATTGCAAAGGGGTGCCATGCTGTACCAGGAGCACAGGGCATTCTTGCTGCACATTTGGGGAATGTTCTCCAGGCACAGCCTCCCTGCATGGGGTCTGTCCAGGATTATAAGGACAATTTTTAAAGTACAACCCCTTAATGTTGAAGCACCAGGAAGGGGTTTAAATGCACTACGTTTTTGCTTGGTTTTAATTCTCCTGTCCATCTCTGTTCCCTGAATGTCTCACCAGTACCCAAATGGGCACTCATTGCTGTGGCTGTGGTAGCAGCCATTCTTCTCCTCCTCTTCCTCATCTGCATCATCAGGTGCTGCTGTTGCAAGAAGAAGCCCAAGAAGAAGGAGAGAGTCAACTTGCACACTGTCAGCAGCTCCACCATAGCCAGCCTCGTGCGTCCTGCTTTCCCCTCTCCCCCATTTCCCTTCTTCCTGAGAGGTTTGCTTCCACACTGCCCAGTCTTGGTGATGGCTGGGAATGTGGCCGAGCGTGTTCTGAGGCTAGTGCTACCCTCTGCTGCAGGTCCAGCCGGAGATGGAAGACCTGGAGCCAGGTGCAGAGCAGATGGGACGAGGAAAGCTGCAGTACTCCCTAGAGTACAATTTTCGTGCGCAGGAGGTGGGGATGCTTCTGGCAGTGGCAGAGCAGGGAAAAGGTTTTGCTCTTGCACCGTCCCTCTTTGCTGCTCACTGAGGTGGACTATATCCTCTTGCATCTCTCCCCCCGCTGCAGCCACAAAGCTCTTACACCTACATAGTGCAAAGGCATCCCCCTTGCTGCACTAGCTGGCTTCCCACTGAGCCCCCAGTCATCTGGCCCCATCCTCCTCCACCTGGTGACCTTGTTCATCAATTCTTTTAAGCTGAAAGTTGGTGTGAAGCAGGCAGCTGAGCTGAAGGCCATGGACAGTGGAGGCACATCTGATCCATATGTGATTGTCTACCTAACATCTGATATGAAGAAGAAGTATGAGACCAAGGTTTACCGCAAGACCCTGAACCCCATCTTCAATGAGAGCTTCACTTTCCTGGTAAGAAACTATAGTTGATAATGGTTCTTGGTTACATCAAGAGTGTTATGTGGGCATTACTCCCTGGGCAAAAGCTTCTTCATGCAGGGAGATGCCTTTGCAACCAGGATGGGAAAGCCTCAGAGAGAAAGACCTGTTATTGCATCCACCACCCTGTCCCGTGGGGCAGGGCTGCCACCGAGGAGTGAGTCCAGGCTTTTGGGTTCTCCCCTGCAGGTACCCCAGGCAGAGGTGTCTGAATCCACACTGGTGATGCAGATCTATGACTTCAACCGCTTTGCCAAGCACGACATCATTGGAGAGGTCCGGCTGCCCCTGGCCAGTGTCAGCCTGCAGCATGTCATTGAGCAGTGGAGCGACCTGGCAGCAGCCAGTAAAGTGGAGGTTGGTCCTGGTGGGTGGGAAACTCTTCTGGGAGGGATGTGCTGTCACTTTGCTTGCCATCACCCCAAGAAGCAGGCTTGTGGGGGCAAGGGGTGGGGGAGACCCAGGAAACCTGGGGCCAGGCTGGTGCTCCAGCCCCAGGTCAGCCAGCTTCTCTGCCTGGTGCTCACTACTGGCATCTCTCCATCAGGAAGAACAACTGGGTGAGATCTGCTTCTCGCTGCGCTATGTCCCCAGCACCGGCAAACTGACGGTGCTCATCCTGGAAGCCAAGAAGCTGAAGCGGATGGACTCTGATGGGCTCTCAGGTCAGCAGGGGATAATGCTCATGCTCAGATCTCCCTGCTCTTGCCTAACAAGTGGGATACTGGGCTCTGCTTGGGAATGGCCCAGGGAAGCTGTTTTGCAGCTGAGCTCTGCAGTCAAAAATTGTCACTTGTGCCAGCCATGTCCTCTCTTTCCTCAGATCCTTTTGTTAAGGTGCATCTTATCCTGAACAGGAAAAAATGGAAGAAGAAGAAGACAAGTGTGAAGAAAAATACCTTAAGCCCTTATTTCAATGAGGCGTTTGTTTTTGAGGTGCCTTTCAATCAGATCCAGGTGGGTTTCCCTGCAGCACCCAGGGCTGAGCGGGTCCCCTGCTTTGGCGAGCCCCCTCTCACTGACCCTCTTTCTTGTATCCCTTTTCCCCCAGAATGTGGATGTGGTCATCTCTGTCTGGGACCACGACAAAGTGACCAAGAATGAGCCCATTGGCAAACTCTTCCTTGGCTGCCGGGCAACAGGCAACCAGCTGCGGCACTGGTCTGACATGCTGTCCAACCCACGCCGGCCCCTCGCTCAGTGGCACAACCTGCAACCCCCGGATGTGGTTGACAAGGCTCTGGGACTGAAGTCTCACCTCAAGCTGCCCCTGACCATCAAATAGGGAAGATCTCCTCCACCTGGAGGGCAGGACAGAAGGCTTGTGGAGATATGAGGGGCTTCTGCTTAGCAGCATCTGGACATGTTGGTCCCATCTCAGTGTCAGCAAAGAGGGGACTGGGGGCTCTTTGTGGCTAAGAGATGATTTGGCTGCTGGTGCAGCTCATGTCCTGTATAATTCCTGGAGCACAGCAGCTCGGCAGCCCAGTGCAAGGCTGGATGTGGAGCAGAGGATGCTAGAGCGGACAGCATGGTCGCAGGAGCCAGATCATCCCAACGACTCATGGGCTGGGGGAACAAATACAGAGAGCTTCTAGCTCATGCAAAACCACTGAGTCCATTGGTATTTTTAAAGCAAAGGACTAATGTGTGGGCAGCCTGGGGTGGGCAGTTTCTTTGGTTGTGAATAACTTGGTAAGAGACAAGTTCTTGGGAAGGCTTTATGTGTCCTGGGAAGCCTTTTAAAAACAAGACTGAGATCTTGAAGCACCCTAAGAGGCTTGAGAGGAGACAAAGAGGACAGGCTGGTGAGGAAGGTGTTGGAAACACAAGGCTTCTCTTTATTGCCTCTGCAATAAGTATGCTCTGTGTCCTGGATAGAGGGTAAAAGGGGACAGCAAAATTAGCCACTGGCTGTCCACACAGCTTCACTCAGCCCATTCCCAGCCCATGCTGACTTGTGCACCCTAAGATGTGACTCAGCATGGGACCCACCAATGACCATCCCCACAGACCATGCAGAAGAAGCAGCAGAGTGTTGGCTCCATCCACACTGTGTGGTTTTCCTGTGCTGGCACAGCAAGGTTTGCACACTTGGCACCTGGAGGGTGCTGAGGGTCGCTCTCTCATGCCACAATCAGATCACACTACCCTGACAAAGGCTGGGTCACAGCCCTCATGTCATTTCTGGGGAGGTTTCACATAATCTGGGAGGCTTTTGTGGCCATATGTCCTGCCCTGCACTGCTTCATGGGGCTTTGGGGTGGAAGCTACATCAGTAAAGACCCCTCCTAGAAGGATGGGAACATCAGAGAAGTGCCACTATCCCTACCTGTCCTTGAGTATGCTGCAGTTTGAGGGAGCAGCTCCTCCAAGACATCTGCAGGAAAAAGGTCGCTGCATTTGGCTGGAGGAGGGAATTGCCCTTGCTCTGAAATATTTCTGCTGCAAAGCAGCCGTAGCACATAGAAGATTTGGGTTCACTTCATTGTATTTTGGCCCATAAGAGAAAGGGATATAATAGCTATTGCCTGGGCTCTGAAAGGTAGAGAGCCTGGTGCATGAATGAAGAGTCATTAATATTGAAAAGCAGTTAATCCGCAATTACCTAGAGCTCCACAGTGCAACCATCTGAGAGTTAAACAAACATGGTGAAGCTGAGGAAGATTATGAAAACTCCCAGCAGAGATTAACGACCTAAGCTTAACCATAAAAAGCTGCTGCGTCTGCTTCTTGATAAATATTCTCCAGGCTTTGCCATGGCCACAAGGAGGAAAGGAATGACAGGGTGGTTTCAAGATGGCTGTAGCAAGTGGAATGTGGTTTCTGCTGGGGAAATAGCATCTGCTGGTGGCTGTTAATGAGACGGAGGAGGGAATCAGTCACCTGAGAAAACCTTGTAAAGAGATGCTCTAGAGCCTCAACCTTCAGTCTCAGTTTTAAATCAGATTGGAATGAGCTGTGCAGAAGGGAACATTTCTGAATGGGGTTTGGGATCCCAAATCCATCACGAGGTTGGTTTTTGGTGATGTCATCTGGTGACTTGGGCCTGTGCAAGACCCAGAAGGGTTTTGGAGGTGTTGGGAAAATGAACTTTGTGTGCGCACTTTTTCCAGCCCCCTTTTTTGAAGTTGTGGCCTTGAGGTTCACTGTAGAATTTAAGGAGCCAGGCATAAAAGCACATGCATATTAGTTGCAAAATGGACACAGCTGAAGAAAGTTCAGGAACATCCTTTCCTTGACTCCTTGAGAAAGATTACCTTCAATACCAGTGCCCATCACTCCTCTTTCCAGCTTTGGCCTTGCTTAGAGCCCAAATCACTGGCACAGTCCCAGGTGAGCAGAACTGGAGAGGGAGGCCTGTGGCACTTTTTTAGGGGAACCCAGGGACCCTGGGAACCAGCTGCAGGCAGCCTGGGCTGATCCCTGGTGCTGTGAAACTCAACAAATGAACCTGTTTGCTCAAGAGGGAGAGTTGAGTGGGTGGGGATGTTCTCCACCCAGTTCTAGTTTCTAATGCACTGCCAAGGCTACTTTCTTCCTCCGTCATTGCTTTTCCTTCTCAATCTGCCTTGTGCTCTTACAAGGATTTGAGCACTCTCCTCCTTTTGCAAGATCTTTTTTTTTTTTGTCTGCTGGCAGCTGTCTGAAGCAGGGCTGGCAGAGCTGAACTTCATTTCACGGCTTATTTCACCCAAAGTGAATACAGCCCTCTCGGGAGCCTGTTCACTGGAAAGAGGATGGTCCCATCTCACATGCAAGCATCTCCTTTTCACCTTGGCCTTGGCAAGGTCAAACGTCCACCATATGCCAAGACCAGATGTTTGAGCATCTTCTGCCCGGCTAATGCTCCTTGTGCACTTGGAGGGCTTGGAACAGGAGGATTCCCCAGTGGAAGATGCAACAAGAAGAGAAATTAAAGGAGGGGGACACCAGATCCTCCTCAGCTTGTGTTGTGCTGGATTCCCCTGTCTGCATCTAGAGGGCAGGGCAGGTACGTGCTCCAAGTTGAGTCTCTGTGTCATCTGGTGTGGTGCTGATAGAGTCTCACCAGCCAAGATTCCTTCTTTTGGAGGTGGAGTGTGTGTCTGAGAGGCAGAGAAAGCTGTGATGCTCTGGTGCAAGCTTGTTCCCATTGCCACAAAGCCCACTGGTACCTGGGCAGCAATGCTGGAGGTGTTCACATGGCTGCTTCCAGGAGGCAGGAGCCAGCCTGATCCCGCACCACAGGGGCAAAGAGGTTTTGCTGGTGGGTTAAGGGGGGCAAAAGCAGGTATCCAAAGCCATTTATGATGCGAGTTGTCTGGCTGGCGGGTGGGGAGTTTGTTTGGCTTCATGCAAGGGACAGTCATTCTGCATTTAATTAGGGTAGTGGCAAAGCAAAAAAAGCAGGGCTTGGGCCGGGAAAAGGTCTGTTAAAGGAGACAGGAAGGACTGAAAATCAAGGTGTTTGCTATTAAGAGTTATAATCTCAATTATTTACATACAAACTTCTGACCTCCAGAGGTCCCTCCCAAAGCAAATTATTCCCTCATTCAGTGATTTTTATGGTATTTGTTCCTGCACTTCAGGAAATCAAACAGAAGAGCCACATCAGGAGAAGGCTGAACCATATAAGTGCTTATTGCCAGTCATCTGCCATGAGACAAAAGTGCTCATGGGCTGTCATCGTTCAGCCTGGGTATGCGCTGGCTGTCCTCCAGCCGCACATTTTTTGGCTGGTCTTACAGTTTTTGAAAGCTGGAGAGTATCTAAGCTTTTCTCACAAGGAGTAAGCGTGCCCATTTTATAAATATTCGGTAACTAGCATCAATAAATATGTCTCACAATTTTATGGGTAAACGTGTACTTTGGCACGTCCGGAAACTTCTCAAAAGCCTTGGCTCCTGGATTTGCAGGGTCTTAATCAGGTTTGCAGCTTTTACTTTTTAACCACACTTTTACCCTTTGTGGTTGTAGTGGGGATGGGACAGGGGGGAATATAGGAGGATGCCTCCATGCTCGAAATCCAGAGGCAAAGCGAGAGGACAGCTCGATCTTGTTCGAGGCTCTGGCAAAGGAGCCGGGGTGTCCTGGCAGCCCCCTGGCCATGCTGAGCCCAGGGTTTCCTGTGGGATGCTAGCGGTGGGTGACGGCAGAGGGAGGCCCCGTGCAAGGGTCACCCCAAGTTTTCGAGGTGGGTGGGAGCAAAGCCAGTACCCCCCGGTCAGAGCAGAGGAGAGGAGCCGAGGCATCTTGGGCTCCCCCCACCGTGAGCCCTTCACTCCCGGGGGGGGCGTGGGCAGGAAGGGGGGAAGATCACGCTTCGTATTGAAACTACATCTCCCAGGCTGCCCCTCCACAGGGGGGGCTGCCGCCGGCCCCTGCCCACCCAGGCATCTTGCCCTCGCCTCCTGGGAAGCGCGGCGGCGGGGAGGGGGCCGGGCAACTTTGCTGGAGGGTCCTGCGCGATGCGGGGTGGGAGGGGCGGCTGCGGCCGGGCGAGGGACCTCTGGGAAACTCCGGTGGGAAAGGGGGGTGCTGGAAGAGGCCTCCCCATCCGGGCGCCGGTGGAGAAGGGGCGGAGGGAAGTGGTCTTGTTTGGGCTCTGGGGTCTCCGGGGGAGGCGTACGGCAGGGGGAGGGGAGGGGGCTTTGTGCTGAAGCTGGGAGCATGGAGACGGAGGGGGGGTGGAAGGAGAGAGGCAGGGGGCTGCGGAATGGTACGTTCTTGCCTTTCGGGGCGACTCCTTTCTCTTCCACTCTGGCCCAGTCTGCTGTGGATATGACTCAGTTTCTCAGGGAGAGGCAAGGAGCCCTGTCCCTATCCCTACCCTTATCCCCGCTCCTTTTCCTATCTGCTTTTTCCTACCCTTTCCCGCTCCTTTTTTTTCCTGTCCCCCCCTTTTTTCTGTACCCCGTTTTCTCTGCTCCCTTGCACCTACTGCCGGGCCTCTTGCATCTGGGATTATTCCTGCCCCAAACTGGACTTGTTTTGCCTCTGGATCAGGCTGATGACACAGTGGTGTTTTTAGGACCACTTTACATCGTGGTGCACCTTTCACTGTTGTGGACAGGAAGGGAGGAGGGTTTCCCTCATGGGGCAGCAGCCTCCTGCCCCAAACAGTCCCACCCAAGGAATAGGGCTGGTAATGGATTTGTGGAGGTGCTCCCCAATGACTACTTCAATTTGAACTTTGTGGGCAGACCTAAAAAACCTCCCATTTCTCCGTACTTCAGGTCTCGGCAGGATGGAGCCAAGGGAGAAGCAGCACAAGGATTTCACTATTGTCACACTGCTGGGCCAGAGATGTCCCCCAAAGAAGATTGGTATTACAGGTGAGTGGATGACCATCTGTGATGACTTGTTGCAGGTCAACAAGACAGGGGTTTCTCAACCGGCCTTGCTAACTTCACACAAAGGTGATGAAACCCCTGTGGGCACTTATTGCAAGTTCAGCTCGAGGAGACACAAGCACAAAGTCAATCAGGAATAGCAGTTCAACAAAGCTGAAATGAGGTCTTGACCTGCAAACACCCCAGCCCATATCTTATTTTAAGTCCTATGAGCAGTGTTGGGAAAGATGGTAGTTTTACAAACAAATGTTTCATTACCTTACTCGTAAACGTGGACATTGCATGTGTCCCTGTCTAAGTCAGTTGTCTGGGGGCAACAAAGCCTTTCTGGGAAATGAGCACTTTGAGTAGTGAATCGTTCATTGTTCATTTAGGATTAGAAGAATTGCACCCTTGGAAGAGTCAGTTCTTCTCATTGCCTTGAAGCAGGTGGCTGGCTCAGGTGGAGCCTTCTACTCAATCGGCATTTGGGTTTGCACTGTATGGAGAGCATTTTCCTCTTAACTTGCATAGAAGTCAGAGCAGTTTTGATAAAGGAGCCAGAATTTTGGCATGAAGGGTGTCACTTAAGACAGCCCAGTTAAAACACTTGGCCTTGGTTTTATAAAAAGCTGGTGAGGAACTTTACTCTGCATGTGACAAGGGACATGTTCACATCTGCAAAAGCCAGAAACAAAATCCCCTGGAGGCTTTTCTGCTTTGATTGCACTCATCCCACACCACCCCTGACTTTTGGGTATGTACTAAAGTCAGGTCTGGCTCCATAGAGGAAAACTCTTGTCTCAGATGCACCGTGAAGTAAGCAGCGTGGGGGATGGTGTTGAAAGATGCTTGATGGGATTGGGTGTTGTGCTTCTCTGACTCGGCCCTCTGCTAGTCTGAGCTCATCCTCTCCCTTCCCAGGCCTAATTGTGAAGCACCTCCAGAAGACCTTCCAGAGGCCCATTGCTCTACAGCTGTCTTCTCCCATGGCTCTCTCTCAGTGCTGTGCAGGTAAGTGAGGCTGCTGAGGGTCTTTGCAACTGCCAGCTTTCTTATAAAATGTGCCTGGGGTCACACAGCACTTGCAAAAATGCAGTGAGCTTGAAATGCATAATATCTGGATAATTATTCCCTATAGGAAAGTCACTGACCTTGGGGAGAGATGAGCTTTGTGCTTTATTGTTCTTCTGTGTGTTTTTGTGCTCTATGGCCACTTTTTATTTATTAACACGGTGTTCTTGCTGCTTCTTTGTTTTGCCACAGAGAGCCTGAAAGACCTTTTGAGAGTGAAGACATGTTGCAACTATACTCATATAAGCACACAGTGGTCTCAGACTGTTCTCCAGACACATTCTGGGTCATGTCCTGGTCTTTAGCAGGGTTTGAGGACGTGCAGGCACATGGAGGATTGTGATCAGGTGTCAGGTCACTGTGGTAATACTATCCAGGGTCAGGCTTGGAGGAAATGCCAGAGGGATCACCTCAGCTGCTGGAGGCCTGGGCACGTACCTCTGTTGGGCAGAGGTGTTGGCTGTTGGCTTTCAAGGGGGTCTGCCAACTCAGCCTCGGACCATGGGGAAAGGGACAGGCTGTGACAGCATCTAAATCACCTTCTGGGCCAAGTGGCCAGGGTGGAGGTGGGAAAAGCTCCTATGAGGAATGAGACCTGCACCTGGGGCTGGGCTGGGAACTGAGTGCTGCTAACCCTGCCTAACACAACCTCACAGTTGCTGGAGACTGACACGTCTTCCAGAGGGGTTTTCTGTTATTTGCCTTCTCCCTGCAGCTGCTCTTCACCCATTTGTGTTTTCAGTTTGAAATGCTGTCCTTCCTCCTGGCTTCAGCTTGCAACGAGTTGCAAACCCCTCCAGCAGCTCACACCAAAGAGTTTCCCTCTGGAGTGGAAGGGATCATTAAAATGCTGTGTTTCTCTACAAGGCCAGTGTTCATATCAAAAGCACCTGTGTGTGTATGTATATAGAGTTGTTCTGTTTCTACAGGCTCTTGTCCAAATTTGGTGATGAGTAAAAGTGAAGCGCATGAAGAGAAGGGTGGGGATGTGGTGTCTGTAGCCATGCAGCCTGGCAGAACACACCGGTCACTCTACTTAGCGCCATCAGCAAGAGAGGACCACTGCTTCAGCAAATCAGCACCCCAGGACTGGCAGAGCAGTTTGCAGGTTCAGGTGAGCCTTTGTGGCACGTTTGTGCTTGTCCCAGGGGAGCAGGATGGATGGATATTTGGGCTGGTGATGTGCAAGGTCTCCAAGGCCTGTGGTGTCTCCCAAGTGCTGCCACGGGCAAAGCCAGCTGCCAGCTCATGCAGCTGGAAGGCCAAGTTTCTTCAATCTTACCAGTTTTGGGGTTTGCTTTTGTTTTTGGTTTTGTTTGTTGTTTTTTTTTTCAGATAGAAGAAGCAGAGAGTAGAGGGGAAGTCCGTAGCCTGGGGTCCCTGGTACAGACATCCAATACTTGTGCACTCAGATCCAGTCCCATCCCTGCTCCTCCCCTACCAGTGGACTCCCCTTCTAAGGCCAAGCTCTCCAGCTGCTCCTCTATCTTCTCGCCGTTGTTGCAGAGCTCCAAGCCAGATTCCAGCCCCCTGCCTTTTGCCAACTCCAAAAAGTCTCTCATGGGGAGCTGGAAGAAAAACCTGCCTCCTGGGGAGCCCAGTGGTCTGAAACCAGGAGAGCCTGCATGTTCCCCCTTCACAGGACCCATCATTGCTCGGATAACGGATGGCATCTACCTGGGTAACCTCAATGCCGCCTACAGTGGGCGGGCGCTGTGCACCAACAGCATTGACAGCATCATCGACATGAGCAGCCTGCCTAGTGACTGCAGCCTGAGCATCATACCCTGTACGTGCCGACGGGGAGAGTTCAGGCACAGCTGGTCACGCCTCAAGGTTGACATCCAGCCTCCCCTTCATGGGGATCATCACAAAAAGGGGCAACCCTGCTTCCGGGACATCAATGAGTGCATTGAAGCCTCACTGGAGAAAGGGAAGCGTGTCCTCATCCACTGCAGGGATGGTTACTCTCTAGGTCCTACTTGCGTCATTCAGTACCTCATGGTCAAGCACAGCATGAGGCTGCTGGCAGCCTACGAGTTTGTGAGGGCACGGTACCCGCTGAACATCCAGGAGTGTCACCAGGACCTGCTGGTGGGTTTGGAGATGTCCCTGCAGCCTGGGGCTATCAACATCACATGCCTGAAGCACTCTCTTTCAAGGAAGATGGCATGGAGCTAAATGGACATGGTGGCTGTGGTGTTTGTCAGCACTCCTAAAGAGGAAAAAAACAAAAGCCTTAACTCCATTTCATGGATGAATGAGGTGACTGTAGCTGTGGGGTATGTAGGAGATGCAAAGGCAGTGGCCTTACTTTGTTCCTAGGGGCTGGTGCCAGCAGAAGTAGAGCATGGGGAGCTCTTCTCGGGGTACACTGGAGGGAGAAAGAGTGTTCTGGGCAGGATGCGAGCCATGTGCTTCGCTTTAGGCTGATTTGATTTTTGGAAAGCAAGGGGAAGTCAGATGCCGGGTTGCTTGGTGGTCCTGCCTCAGCTTTTACCATGAGCTCAACTGCTGCTGAATTAGAAGGCTTGTTTTCTTCGTAACAATGTCATTCTTGGAAGTAACACATAATGTCGTCTCGTGTCATATCACTTCATAGAATGATAGAATTATAGAATGGTTAGAGTTGGAAGGGACCTCAAAGATCATCAAGTTCCAACCCCTCTGCTATGGGGCAGGGACACCTCCCACTAGACCAGGTTGCTCAAAGCCCCATCCAGCCTGGCCTTGAACACCTCCAGGGATGGGGCAGCCACAGCTTCTCTGGGCAATGTGTTCCAGTGCCTCACCACCCTCACAGCAAAGAATTTCTTCTTAATATCCAATCTAAATCTCTCTTCTTCTAGTTTAAAACCATTACCCCTTGTCCTATCACTACACTTCCTGACAAAGAGTCCCTCTCCAGCTCTCCTGTAGCTCCCTTCAGATACTGGAAGGCTGCTATAAGGTCTCCCCGGAACCTTTTCTTCAGGCTGAACAGCCCCAGCTCTCTCAGCCTGTCCTCATAGGAGAGGTGCTCCATCCCTCTAATCATCTTTGGTGGCCCTCTGCTGGACCCATTCCAACAGTTCTATGTCCTTTCTCTGTTGAGGACTCCAGAGCTGGACACAGTACTCCAAGTGGGGTCTTATGAGCACAGAGTGGCGGGAGGGAGGAGTTTAATGTCGTTTGCATTAGCCCACCTCTAAAGCCTGTCCAGGTCCCTCTGGATGGTATCCCTTTCCTCCAGTGTGTCAACCACACCACCAAGCTTGGTGTCATTGGCAAACTTGCTGAGGGTGGATTCTATCCCACTGTCCATGTCTCTGACAAAGATGTTAAATAGTATCGGTCCCAGTACTGACCCTTGTGGGACACCACTTGTCATCAATTGCCACTTGGACATTGACCTGTTGACCACAATCCTTTGAGTGCAGCCATCCAGCCAGTTGCTTATCCACCTAGTGGTCCATCCATCAAAGCCATGACTTTCCAATTTGGAGACTAGGATGTCATGTTGGACAGTGTCAAATGCTTTACATATGTCTAGGTAGATGACATCTGTTGCTCTGCCTTTATCTACCAAGTTGTGGCAGTATCATAGAAGGCCATCAGATTTGTCAGGCAGGATTTGCCCTTGGTAAATAGTGCCTATTAGCTGGATGCGTGTAGGATGTTGAAGAGGAGGCAAGGTGTAGGAGGTGGCCATGAGGGAGAGCTTGCATGGATCAATCAGCCTAGTCCTTCCAGCACATGGTGGTTCTCTGAAGAAGCCTGGCCTGGCCCAGAAGTGCCACATCTGCGTCTCCCTAAAACATAGGGCAGAACCCCATGTACATGCCAGGTCTTTCCTCTCTCTGTCCTTGTGGGATGGTGAAAGTGCTCTGTGAGTGGTGGGCCAGGCTCATGGCACATTCCTCTGGCACAAGTGGAGGGGACTGAAGGAAGGGAACAAGGTCATCTTCTCCACAGGATAGGTACCCAGGAGTGAAGAGTGTGTTCACTCCCGGCCCCTGTGCAATACCCTCATACTTCATATTCAAGGAGCTGAGCACGTCTCTGAAGGACTTGCCTGGGTCTTCCTTATGCCTTCCTTCAGTTTTTCTGCAAGGAACTTTTCATTAATCACTCAAACACTTGCAGTACTGTATTTCTTAATGTTAACCATAGCTCCTACTGTGGGATGTTTTTGGTTTTTTCTTCTTCCTGGTCCTCACTGTTTGTTTTTTTTTCCTCATGACATATCAGGTCTGGTGCCTTTTTTTTTTTTTTTTTTTGATGGAGAGAAGGCTGCCCTACAGCATAACCTCTGTGCAAGGCAGATCTAGTGAAAGCCTTATGCAGGCTCAGAGGCTCAACCTCTTATCCTAAAGTGGGGTCATTTATGTGGTGTGCAGACCCAATTATTTGAGATAAACCTGCTCACCCTGTTGCCACACCTCACCATCCACTCCTTCCCTATCCTACAAACACATCTGTTTTAATCAAAATTTGGCTCATGGGGCTTCTTTGAATTTCTTTATTCAACTATTTGTGGCCAACACTTCCCTATCACAAGGTAACCAAAACCTTGAACTAAGAGCAAATCTTTTTTGCAGTACTGCATGCCTGAACTCCATGAGGTTTAGAAAGCCTTCATTTCACGGGGCTGAAGGAAACTCCTTGGGTGTGGGGAATTTTTGAATGGATAACCCTTTCAGTTTTGATCCCTTCACCAAGAGCTGAGGTGCTCTTTGAAGGACTAGTTAGGCAGCAGTGGCTGGAATGTGTGTAGGGTGTGAAAGAAAATGGCTGTAGAGACTTTGAAAAGAATAATAAAGAGTCACTTTAACTCTTGAGTCAACCATGGCTTATGGAATTGGCACTGAGAGGTCAAGTAAAGCAGCTAAACTGTCCCTGGATGGGTGATTTCTGCTGTTGTCTGCTGGGGATGGCCACTGTCTGTCTGCAAGCTTGCTTTGGTCTCTGGTGTCAGTGGTTGGTTTTTTTTTTGTTTTCTGAGAAACTGGCATTATCTGGGACAAGCAGACATTCCTCCTGCCAAACTGTCTGTTTTTTGCTGAAATCCAGATGGGAGATGGGCACTGTATGCAGCGATGCCTCTACCAATGGATCTTCCTCTGCGGCTACAGCAAAGGATGCTCCTTGTGGGGGCAGAAGCTGCTGGAGTTTATCCTCTGTGTTTAACAGGTGGGACTGGAGCTGCAGACTCCTGCAATCTCCATTAGAGCTCACTGCCTTGGGGACATGGATGTGCAGGAGGTGAGTGAGGAGGAGGGTTGGATCAGGCTGGTCCTTGTTACAACTCTTCTCAAGCCCAGATACTTGACTAGGTGCTGACCTAGTCAGCTGACTTGACCTAGTCTTGCTGACTTGACTAGGTTGCAGTGGGAGCCCAGATGAGGGCAAAACCATCCAAAACCTCTGCAGAACTGCGCCTTCACTTTGTATTTCCAGGAGTCTCATGGTGGATTTGCAAGGAAGTAGCTCAGATCTATAGGTCAGCGTACATTGACACTGAGATCTTCTCTACCTAAACCGTCTACTTCTTGACATTTCAGAGGGACAAATCCTGAGCAGCCCCAGCCTCGTCCACACTAGGGGTTTCTCCCTCCTCCACTGGCTATGGGGGCAAACCCCTGCAAGACACCAGCCCTGTCTCAAGGACTTGCTCTTCCTTTGCCAGCATCTGCAGCATTACTTGCATGATGCTAAAGGTGGTGAATCAGGAAGCCCTCAGGAGTGGATTTGCTGCTATCTCTATTACCTCTGAGAGGTGCCTGGAAAATACTGTCAGGGCCACATCAGAATCAGCCTATAAAACCCCAGCTGAAAGAGGAGGGAGCGCCTCGGCTGGGGGAGGAGGCCGGGAGCTGTTTGGGCTCTTGTCTCCATGGGATCCCCTACACACACGCACACACACAATGTGTGCTGTGACTGGGCTGGCGAGTATTTCCAGCTACACTTCCACCTGCTTCTCCTTCAGACTCATGGGTATCTGGATCTGGGGCATCCCACAGCAGACATGGGGGTTTACTTTCCTTCCTTGGGGCTGCTCTCCCATGCTCTGCTGCCTCTCCCCAGCCCCTGCAGGGGGGTGAGCCTCGAGGTTGCTGGTAGCGGCTCCCCCAGATTGCTTTTTTAAAAAAAACTTAGTTGTGTTGAAATATTTCACAAGGGAAGAGCTGCAAAGGCTTCCTGTGTGGTAAGCGAGGTTAAAAGAGCATGCTGGCAATAGATGGCTCACCCAGGGATTACTCCTGCATGTGCCATCAGCAGTGGATTGAGGGGTGCAGGCTCTTTCTCTTTTTCATTTGTGAAAGGCAGAGCTACTCCCAAGCTCTTGGATGTGAATGAAGCTGTGCCTCTGTCGGTGGATGAGCCACTCTGTCTCCCAAAAGAAAATTTTATTGGAGGTCTGGCAGATGGATGCCTGTGTGCAGGGAGCCCAGGCTTCTCACAACCTTGAAGCCGTATTAGTGTCACAGGTTGATGGGAAGAAGCGAGAAGGAAGGCTCCCTGCTCGGCACTCCCAAGGAAGAGGACCTCCCTGGCTCCTCCAGAGATCGG
>VZRU01001390.1:281110-351785 GCA_013398155.1 Pedionomus torquatus | reverse complement strand
TCCCCCCGCCCCCCTCCCTCCCCAAATAATGTGATGGGCCTGCACATTTTCCAGGATAAAGTTTCCTTGGCCCTGCAAGCTGTGCCTCCTCAGTGGGGCATGAGCCCTCATTAACGCTTCACCTCCTGACAAAGCCTCCCAGGTCTGCAGATGGCTGTGTTTTGGGGACTTGCCTGCTTTGCAAAGGATTAGCTTAGTTTGGGCCTGGCCGACACACCTGCATCCTTCCATTAGGAGATACAAGTAGGAGATACTGCTCTGTTAGAAAAGTAACATTCTGTTTATGGGGAAATTACTGCAAAACAAAGGTATTCTTCCATCTCTTCCCTAATGCGCTGTGTTGTACCTGCAAAATTTCCACTTTAAGGAAATGCAAGTATTGCCTGGGAAAATTCTTCATGCCTTTACCAAGTCAACAACTTTCAACCCCATTCTTTGTCATCTGTGCTGAGGTTGTTGCAGCAGGCTCCCCTGCCCCACACAATAGATGCATATACTGGCAGCAGCATTCCCTGAAATCCTTCATTGTCACCTGGGGTTGCTGCCTGGCTCTGTTCCCAGGGTGTCCCAACCTTCTGCAGGCTTTGGGATATTTCTCATTCAGGAGGTGAGGCAAGACCGTATGGTAAAGTTAAGCAGTAAACTGGAAATAACTTTTTCATCTTCTTCATTCATTGTGTAAAATGGTTTCCTGGGAGTCAAACAAGAAACATGCCTGCAGGAATTACTGTCACAAACTTCTCTTTGTGACCAGAACAAACGGTGCTGGGCCAGAAGTCCCCTGATGCTGGGGTTTGTGTGGCTGTGAGTAGGTACACGTTTGGCTCTTGTCCACAAACTGCAGTCTAGTTCCCCATATGATGAAAATTTGGAGNTTTTTTTTTTTTTTTTTTTCCCAGAGGGATCTTAGTTTATTTTTAAACCTCAAAAAGTCACTACCAGCATGAATAATTGTGAATCTTTTTCCCCCCTTTGTTTTCATTGCAGGCTCACGACCATCTAAAGCAAGATGTCTGAGTAAGTTCCCATTTTTCTGTCTCTAATATTTTGTTGGCATTTAAAAGCTTTTGTTCAACTGCCAACTTTTTATGCTTGTTAAGATTCCCGCTTGTTTCCACTTAGGATGCTAACTGCCTTTTTCTCACCTTTCTCTTTCTTCCCTTCATTGTCCATCTGCTCTTCCTGAACAGTGAAGAGGTAAGTGTGTCTTGCTAGATTTTTCCTTTAGCAATGCTTATGGTGTCAATCCTGGCTTTACCATTCCTCCTTAGGAAAAGCAGCTGCTGGGTGTGCAGGGGGAAGAATGGTTCATGACAAGAGTTTCTTGCTGATTCCTGGTAAAGATGGGAAGTGGAAGAAAAATCACTTTTGCACGTCTTTTTTGTCTCCTGACTTGGAGTTAGATGCTTTTTCACCTCTTTTCCCCAGCTGGCCACGAGATGGTGCTGGGAAAGCAGTGGTCCAGAGCCGCCTCCCCTCCATCACCCATCTACCACCCAGCCCTTCGCCAAGCACTTGTCTTCCCCTGACTCGGTCTCTCATTTTCTGCCCACTGAGCACTGCCAAATTGCTTCTCAAAGGTGATCTGGTGAGCCCTGGATCCAGGGCAGCATGAGCAGAGCGGAGATTACAACCATAGCAAGTTCTTCCTGGCTTGTGCCAGAACTGGAGTGGGGCTGGGCTTGAAGCCTGGGGGTGGCTGGGGAAGCACAAGAGAAGGTGTGGAAGAATGGTGCATGGCTTTATCACTCTGTATCTCCTCTTCACGAGTTTGCTCTGTCCTTCATCTCTGCTTGACGCCTCCCCATATGTCCAAATCACTACAAGCTCAAGCTTGTTGTCAACGAGAGAAAAGATTTCAGAGATACACAGAAACTCCTCAATATGGTACTGATGTCCAACAGGTGCCTTAATTTCCCATCAAGCCCAGTGGACCCAGGGAAGGCTGGGAGGGCACTCTTGGCTAAGGTACCAGTTTTCAGGTGGAGAATAAGCCCTGGGCTAACACTGTTCAAGGGATCCACTCTCTTTTGGCCCGTGGCCAGATTCATACAGCAAAATGCTGCCAGTTAAGGGTGCACTTAATCTCTGAGCTGAATGCCTTTCCTCTGCAGAGTCCTTCAGCCCTGTCAGGAAGGCTTTAGCACCATTTGCATATGCAAAACAAGTCAAATTTTGTTACATTTCACTCTGCAGATCTTTATCCACTTCCTTCTCTATGTAGCACAGATACACGCCCAAATGCTGCTTTCTTACTCCCCCACTGAAGCATATCAGTTGTCTGGGTGTGCTTCCCTTCTCCCAGCCACACTCAGCCTTGTGTGGTCTTCTGGGCAAATGCTGAGGAAACAGCCATAATGCAGCAGCACATCGAGCTTGTGACTTCTTGTATGAACAGAAGACTTGTTGCTGCTGTTCCAGCACATCTCGGGTACAGAAGGGCTACTCTTCCAGGCTCATCTGGCATCCCAGGAAAGAGAGAACCAGTTTGCATCTTGCACAGCCTTGTAGCCCTTCACCTCTGGAGGCCAGGGCAACCCTCGAGGCCTGCACACCCTGTGGTTGTGTCTATCCTCCAGCTGTGATGAACCCCCCAAGCCCTAGACCTGCCTCCCCTGTGCCCTAACACAGCAAATCAAAATACCTGTAACTGCCAGGCTTGGAAAGAGCTGGAAAATTAGTTACTATTTCTCACAGAATCACCTGCACTGGGTCTTTCAGCTCCAGAAATGACACAGCCTTAATCTTTTTACCTGCCTGGCTGTCCTTCTCGCTTGTGTGCCAGGGACCACTCAGAAAGATGCCCCACAGCTCCTGAGTGCAAGGAAGAACACATCTGGGTGAAGAGAAAATTAGAGAAAAGGCTAAAAGTCTGAAGAAGTTAAGTTTGAAGTTAGATTTCATATACACATCTTCAAGTTTATCACCTTCATTATGGTTTTCTAAGGCACTTTGCTACCTGAGGTTGGCAAAGCTGGGTTCAGCAGGGAGCCTTTTCTTTGGGTGCTGCTGGTTTGGGGACCAGTTGTGTGTCAAGTTGTATATCCTGGCTGGAGCCAACTTCCTGGCATGGCTGTAGATCCTTGACAGACTGTGGAGTTGCAGGGGGAAGGGGAATGGGCACCTGATAACCTGCTCTTTTCTTATTCCTCCCACTTTCAGAAAAAGAGGAGGGCAGCCACTGCCCGTCGGCAGCACCTGAAGGTATGTGGCACTGCTGGGGCTGGGTGAGGTGTGTCCCAACCATTCCGTCTCCCATCCTGAGCCAGCCAGCTCATGGCACTCCCTCCTGGAAGAGGCCATGATGCACAACCTGGGACCCCCCCCATTCTTAGCCCCCAGTCCTTACTGAGTCCCTACCAGTATCCTTTGCTTGGCAATGCTGATATTGCTGGGTAGCACCCTAAACTATCTCTCCATTAGGGCCCTCCCTCCCTTTCCAACCCCCTCTGCCCTCCTCCCTCCCCTCCGCTTCGTGCTTATTGTCCTCCTGCTGCCTTCCAGAGTGCTATGCTCCAGCTCGCTGTCACTGAAATAGAAAAAGAAGCAGCTGCTAAAGAAGTGGAAAAACAAAACTACCTGGCAGAGCATTGCCCTCCTCTGTCGCTACCAGGATCCATGCAGGAACTTCAGGTAAAGACTCCTTCAACCCTCTCACTGCACCAGAGCAGATGGGATTTGGCTCTATCAGTCAGCCTGGTGGATCTAGATTGTCCTTCCCATTTTGACCACCTTCTTACCTGTGGGTGTCCCAGAACTGGCTAGATGTGGAATTGGCTTGAGAGACAGCTGGGGTCTTTGCAAACAAACATAAAGGAAAAAGTAGTGTTCTGGGTGGCAGGAAAGCTGCATTTCTAATGTGTTAAGGCAATGTTTGCATGAAGCTGGAGATGGAGACCAGGAGCTGGCCTGTGAGCTACCCTTTGCCTTTGGTATTACCCAGTCTGGTCTTGTGGACTGAGGTCTTTCAGAACCAGAGTGGTCAGGAGAGGTAAATCACATATGAGTCCTAGCAGTCAACATCCCGGTCTGGTTTTCCTTCTAGGAGCTGTGCAAAAAGCTTCATGCCAAGATAGAGTCAGTGGATGAGGAGAGGTATGACACAGAGGTGAAGCTACAGAAGACTAGCAAGGAGGTGAGTTTCCACTGGAAACATCCTTCAGGGAAGTCTCCAGCCCATCCTTTGTGCCTCCCTGTGCCACTTGGGTCTGTCTCACAAAACCCATGACCTGCTGTCTCTCTGCCTCCCGATTTTTGTCCCCCTGAAGCTGGAAGACTTGAGCCAGAAGCTCTTTGACCTGAGGGGCAAGTTCAAGAGGCCGCCCCTGCGTAGGGTGCGCATGTCCGCTGATGCGATGCTGCGGGCCCTGCTGGGCTCCAAGCACAAGGTCTGCATGGACCTCCGAGCCAACCTGAAGCAAGTCAAGAAGGAAGACACTGAGAAGGTACTCCTTCCCTCTCCCCTGTCCCTATACAGGAGTTGGCCTCAGTTTTCTGGGGCACATGCCTCCCTCTGTGATAGACAGAGCTGAGGGTGAGACTTCCCCTGTAATGTGCTTCCTGTTCAGTGTTGACTCCTCTGGCACCCGTGATGTTGAAAAGGGAGGGTGCAGCCCCAAAAGATGTACAGCATGAGTGGGATTGGGTTCCTCTAGCTGACATGGGGTTTTTCATGGGTGGACGGATGAAAGGTCCTGTCTGGGTGGGTTCTCAACTGGGGGGACACAACTTGCACCCACGTGCCCATCCCTCCCCCAGGAGAAGGACCTCCGTGACGTTGGTGACTGGAGGAAGAACATCGAGGAGAAGTCTGGCATGGAGGGCAGGAAGAAGATGTTCGAGGCTGGCGAGTCCTAAGCAACTGCCTTTCTACACCCGTCCTCCACTCCCTCCTGTCCCCGCCGTCCCCCTGTGTTCAAGGGCACGGTCTGGGTGCTGTTTCTCTCTGGTTTTGCGAAAAGCTGCATCCTGGCAGCAGCAGTGTAAATAAAGCTTTGGCGGGAGAGGCGGGTGTCACCTGCCTGGGGTGTCACACCCCAAACTGTGCCATGGTGCCAGCAGGGTTTGCCTCCACCATAGGAGTCCTTGTGGGGATGGTGAGGCTTTGCAGGGGCTGTGCCTTGGGGATGAGGATAAGGGACCTTTCTGATATCCCTCTGAAGCTGGGGATGCTCGTCCCCCTTGTTGCAGGGAGGAAAGGGTGAGTCTGTGTCACTATGGTCCATTAACATTGTCCCACTAGACTGTACAACCAGCTCCTGGTCATGTCCGTCACTGGTGGCAAAGAGACAAAAGAGTCCATGCCCCAGGAGGTGTTGCAGAACCTCCAGCCATAGTGGCAACAGTGAGAAGCCGTGGGGAAGGAGCAGAGCTGGGGAGGGCAGTGAGGGGTGGCTGCTGCAGGGCAGAAGCAGACCCTATGAATCCATTGGGCTCTGGAAGGTGCGACGTCAGGATAACCTTGACAGCTCCGGTGCAGCAGTACCCTGGTATCCCGTGCACTGTTAGGGTGCTGTGATTTAGAGATGCTGGCTGTCCTCCAGGTGGCATGGGCAGCTGGGGAAGCAGCAGGTCCCCCCTCTTTCTGCCACAGTAAGGATGTCTGTGCCACCTGCTTTCCCTTTGGATTTAGCCCACTTTCTGATTTCAGGCTGCCTGCAGAGGCAAAACCTTGAAATAGTCCCGATGGTTTTTTAAAAAAAAAAAAAACCACAAACAAAAAACCCCCAACAATTTAGCCTTTCTTCTGCCCCTCTCCCATCCCCCCAAAACCTCAGCCCATGAAGTTTCCGGCACAGCTCACTTCTGCTGAGCACAGGAAAAGTGAAACGGCGGCAGCACCCTTGTACCGGAGCCGCCTTTGGGGCTGTTGTGCTGGCCAGGGGAGAAGATGTCAGACTCGGAGGGGTGCCAGGAGGGTGCGGAAGGTGTCAGCCGAGTGGGAGATGAATCCCCTGGTGAGAGTGAAAGGTGAGGCCTGGGGACTGGGTACCTCAATGCCATGGCTACTTTTCAGCCCCGGGAAGCTGGGAGGCTGGGAAACTGGGAGAGGTGATAGTGGGAAAGATGTGTGGCAAAATGATGACTGAAATAGCCTATGAGGCTGAAATGGGTCAGGTGCTCTGGCAGGCTTTTGACAAGCTCCTCCAACTAGGGAGGGACACAGGCTTCCTAAAAGTCTCATGTCCTTTGAACTTTGAAGGCTTTGGAAGAGGGATTGATTAAGTGGGGAACCACAGCTCCAGCATCAGGCAAGCTCAGCAAGGGGTCTGGTAACCCAGACCCAATCTGCAGGGTGGAGATCAGCTGCCTCCTCTCCTTTCAGCGAGTGCTGAGCACATCCAATTTCTTGCTGTCTCTGCTATGCCTCTAACCAAATTAACTTAGTGATGTTCCAACCTAGTTGCTGTAAGGCTATAGATCTCCCCATGCCTCTGCTCTGCTTTGCTGTTTTATCAGTGGAGATTGTAAAATTTGGGGTCTGTTTGCAACACAGACAGCTTTCCATGGTGGTTAAAAGGAGACAGACCAGTAGCGGAGACCACATCTGTCTGTGGCGGAGGCAGAGAGATAAGCTTGGTGAGATGCATCACCCAGTACTCAGGTTTGGACTGGATGCAGGCTGAGCATCCAGGGAACTTGGGGGGTTGCCTCATATTTTGCCTCCAGCTTCAAAGCTTGCATTAGCATTTCTCCCCAAGGCTTCTGAAAGCCAGCACAGTTAATGTTGATATGAAAAAAACAAACCCCCTTGAGTGACAGTAAGAGGAGAAAGGTGTGTCATCTCCTGTCACTAATGGTTGCATTAAGTGTTTTGGCTGACACCTGACAGCAATTAGCCTTGGCTGAAGACTTGACTGGAAGCTTCAAAAGGTGCTGGGAGGTTCTGTGCATGAGTCTCTGGTGAAACAAAGGAGAAGCCTTGGCTGCTGGGGGAGTGCAGCAATTTCTCAGTGTGATCTATGTGATTTCCAGCATCCTTTCACCCTGGCTGTGTGTCTGCTGCAGCCTTAGCTCCTCTTGGAGGAGGCAAGGAGCAGATGCTGGGGGTTGTACAAGGCAACTGAACTTTCCCACTTCTCTCTTGCTGTGGTGGGTGCAGGTACCTCAGCAGAGCTGGAGCAAGGCAGTGGGGGCTGCTGGTGAGGCAGGGCTGGCTTCTTCCTTTCTCTGTTTTCTGCTGGAGTCTCAGCTAAATAAGAGGCTGCCTGGCAGGGTCTGTTCTGTACAACCCTTACTGCCTTTAGAGACTTATTTAAAAATATGTGTATATGGATATTGATGGTAGGGTGGTACCACACTTCATTTCCAAACTGCACCTCAGAATTTTAATGAAATATGAAACTTGATGGAAAAGCAGTAGTGAGAAAAAGTAACTTCCTTTTAGTTTTTAAAATATGGGGAATTACTTTCCCCCCTAACTTGTGTAACAGTTTCATGTGCATCTCTAAACTTATCTTCCTTTTACTTGTGTTGTCTAAGCCCTAACTAGACTTCAGTGATGTCACAGTCCCAAAATGGTGGAAGGAAGTGTTTGTTTGCTGTTTGGAGCTAGCTTTTCTTCCTCTGTGGCTAGCTCAGCTCTCTGATCTCTCCTTGAAGACAAAGCTCTTCTCAAGCTCACTTTTGTATGGGTAGAATTGGGACAGTTCTCCTAAGAAGCTTAAGGTGTGCTGGGGATGTGAATAGTGAGTCTTGTGGTGGAGCAGCCAGGAAAGTAAATCCCAAGGCTACCTGGTGTAAAAACACAGCAAGGAGATATGGGGAGAAAAGAGGTGCTGGTTTTGCTTAAAACATGAACCGTACCTATTTAACTGTGCTTGCATTAGAAAATGTCCTAGAAATCCAAATTTGGACACAGCTTACTCAGTTTCCCCCATACAAGTGGGGACACGCTGGCAGTCTTACTAACAGCAGCAAGACACAACCAAAACTGGACTGATGTTATGGTCTCTTCCATGAACTGGCATTGCTATATAGGAAACCACTGTGGTGTAAGCTCACTGTGGTGTAAGCTCAATGTGGAGCCTACCCAAAAGGAGTAAGAAGCTGGGGTGGACTCTGGGAAGGTGACTGCATGAGTTGTCCTGCCCTGATGGGACAACGCAGTGCAAGATGAAGGAGCTAGCCCTCCTGCCTCGACGGTGGGAGGCTGGGAGCCCAAGGTGTGAGAAAAGCCTGCTTTACGCCAGGGATAGATAAATCAATATATATTGGGTCTATTATTTAAAGCACTCTCTATAGAACTCTGGAAGCTTCAGGCAGCCTGTGACCTTCGTTGCTACCCACATGGCTTGGGCTCTGAAGGATGTTTACACCTGAGGAGGAGCATGGCTCACAAAGCAGGTTGCTCTTGCCTATGGGGTCTCAGATGAGAGACCGGTTTCTCACAGTTCCCCATCTCTTTCCTTCTGGGGCTTTCCACCCCATGAGCTGCAGGGAGCTCCTGACAGCCCATGTATGGTCACTGCCTGGGGAGAGGCTCTGCTGTACTAGCAAGCCCCAGGCTTTTCTTTGCCGTGTCTATCCCCAGCTGTCTTGAATTCTCCAGACCCTTAGAGGAGTCTCAAGGGCCCTTGCTGGGATGACTGCTGTTGCTAAGTATACCCGTGGTTGGAAGGAGGTCGTCTGGGAAAACTGATATGTGGAGAGTCTTCGGACCCCTCAGCACACCAGATTCTTGGGGGGAGGGATGGCAGGATGGCTGATCCCTGCTCAGTGTTAACTGGTCACAGTTTGACCCAGCTGGGCTCATTAAAGTGGAAAAATAGTAGGGAAATGAACAGAGGAGGGCCAGATGGATAATTTAACAAAGCTAGGCAATACTTTAGCCTTTCCAAATTGGATATAGGTGCCCTGGCAGCAGTATTAGGGATAAGGAATTGTGTCTAATTATAGGGAGATATCAGGTGCCTTCACTGCCCCTTTCTCCTTCCAAAAACAAACAAGAAAAAAGAACCTGCCTTGCCTTGAGTTTAGTATGCAAGGTATGGCTTTGGAGCCGTGTGTTAAAGTAGGGGATTTCCCAGAAGCCTTTATTTGAATTTTACTTTTTTTAAACCACAGAAGACTCTCTGCTGGCTGGAGAGCTAGCTGTTTTAAAACTGGATTTTGGAGAGACTTGGCTGTGAGGAAGGCTGGGCTGGCTGTCCCAGGGACCCTCCTAGGGTCTGCTAAGAGGAGGTTTTGCCAGACCAGCATTGCTGGGGTGGGGTGAAAAAGCCCTTCTGCTGGTTAAAGCAGTACTGGGGCTCCTGCTCCTCTGGAGGAAAAGGGGCAGAGGCACAGCCCAGCCTGCCACCCTGGGGTACCCAACTGCTCTGGTTATGGGGGCCCTAGCCATCCCCTGGCTCTGCCCCACGAGGGGGCGAGCTCTGCTTGGCCTGATTTGTCTGACAACACCGATAAATCTGCAGCAATGAGGAAAGTGTCCAGATGCAGTCTTTGGGTATAGCAGGGCTTTACCACTTGCATGGAGGAGGCAGGCAACCCTCAGGATGGAAATGTCCCCAAGAGAGAGCTGCTCTCAGGGGTATCTGGGACAGGGCTTGGGATGGGGAGTGGGGACAGCTCAGGGTCTGTTTTCAGCTGTGCTGTCCGTGGAGGTTAAGCCTCATGGGATTTTCTAGGTTTGCTGCAGCTGAAACAGGATGGGTGCTGCTCCATGGGCATGACTGAGTTAAGGCTAGAGTTGTGGTGTGTGGAGGGATGGTGTGGGAAGGAAGGAAGAAAGAGGGAGTTGTCTTCCACCTCGTAGGTCTGGCCATCCTCCCTGGACATGTAGGGTTTTTTACAGTATGCTGCTTCAGGGGCTTTCAGGCCTTCCCCAGAATCTGAGTGCTCTTTTTCTAGCAGTAACTGGAAGAATTGCGTCCATGGCAGTGAAGTGGTTAACCTCTGCATGCCTTGGGGATCCTAGGCTCCTCTATTCTGACCTGTACTGACACTGCTAACCCGGCTCTGGCTGATGTTCTTCCTTTGTACCCCCTTCACATCCATCACCCCTGTGACTGCAGGGTCTATGTTGCAACTGAGTGGGTTGTTTGCTGCCTCGGTGACCTCCCCAGAGCTCCCAGCTAGCACTTATCCAGCCTGGCTGCTGCCTAGGTTGGAACATTGGCTTACATCTGGGTGGACTGCCTGGACAGAAGGTGCTCCGAGGCCTCATCAGTGCTGCGTNGGGGGGGGTGGGAGTCTTGGTCTGAAGATAGTTGTTGCACAGGCTCCAGGGAAGACTGTTGGCTGCCAGGGACTCGTGGTACAGTAATCTGGCTCCAGCCGGCAGTGCAAACCTGCTGTGGTCCTTAGGGACTCAGAGGAAATGCCACGAGGGCTTGCTGCTCTCATTTCATCCTCTATGCACAGCCCTCCCAGTACAGTCTGGCTACGTGAACCTCTCTGGGAAAGACAGTGTCTGCTTGCCCAGCACAGAGGAGGAAGGTCTCTGCTCTGCCCAAGGCAACACCCAGCTTGTGCAGAGCTTTGACCGTCTATGTACAGCTGCAGTTCCTGTTCCCTTCCAGCAAGGTCCTCCTCAGGCTGGCTGAGTCTTTGGGCTTACTGAGGAGGTGCATTGGCATCCTTTGAAGCCAAATGCACGAGAAATACATTCTCATGGGGTGGCTCTGTTCTCCTTAAGCCCTTGATAAGGAGAAACCTTGAGGATGTACATCAATGAAAGGAAGACACAGAGGTGTATTTGTATGATAGGGATTTGGAGGCCTCTTTTACCAGGTTGTGCTCTGGGTCATGGCCATCTGGTCTATGGGCCAAAAATATGTCCTAGGAGGTACTGTGCATGCTGGGAAGTCAGCTGTTCTGCACAGCATGACTGCAGCATGATCAGTACTACAGCAGCACCTACAGTGCCTAACCAAGGTCAGGGTGTCACCCTCAGGGCAAAGAGGATGGGTTACATCTACTGCAAGGCCAGACAAATGAGACTGAGATGTTTAGAAAAGGAAACAAATGCCCTAACCGTAGGATTCGGTACTCAGAAGAGGTGGTTTCCTATTGGACACAAGTGTGACGTCTGCCAGGCTTTGGCAGGTGTCTTAAGTAACCCAAGGCATCCTCAGTGGCACCTGACACCTATATTTAGGCACCTGAGTTGCTTCCCGATTTCCCACTGTCACCTAGGAAGCATGCCACTGTGGAGGTTTGAATCAAGTTCTCCTGAGGCTTGGCCAGGTGTCTTGCAGTCCACAGCCTGAGTGCTCCACACAGGCTTAGTCACAAATGGGTTAACCAGCCCAGCTTGGAGTCTGTGTGTGTTTTCCTTGCCAGTGTATCCTTCCTAACACACACCAGATGTGTGAGGCAGCCGCTGGAGTGTCCTAATCCCAGGTTTCGGCACTTGGAGTTGTCTTTCTCACGGGCAGGTCTGCAGCAGCTTTCTTGGGGTTCTACTGCTATTTGCAGTGCCTGAGCAGGGAGGCTGGCAGTCCCCATCCTCTACAGGAGAACTCGCAGCAATGTAGGATAAAATATCTTCTGTTATTTGCCACTTTAAACAAGTCACTCCTGGGATGGGCCAACTGGGGCTGGCAGCAGAGCTGATGCTGATAGCTCCACCTTGAGTCCTATGGGGTGACTGTTAAACTCAGGAAGTATTTGGGTTCAACATATCTCAAAGGAGCAGTGCTTGTTCATATCAGCCTGGTGTGTGTCTGATAACTGTCAAGGGAATACACAGGTAGAGTGGAAAATTGGTGAGCGAACCCAGCTGGATTCACTAATAAATGGAAATAGCAGTCAGTGGGCTTCTATTATTAGCTTGATTGGTGACTTGCACCCAGTGATTTGAAAACTTGGAGCCACCTGGAAGCAACTGGTTATTTAGAGCTCAGTTCATTTGGATTTCTCCTGCTATTGCACAGATGTGTAGGCCCAAATGCTTTTGCTAGTGCACCTCAGCACCATCCTGCTGTCTGCTGTAAAGCTGTGCCAGTTTGCCTCAGCTGGAGGTCTTTGGTTCTTTTGCTTACACGATCATTTTGAAAATAGATCCTTTGCTGGGGGTTAATTCAGCATCCCCAAGAAGCCTCTCTCCCAGCTCTAGGTATCTGTTGCTTGATGCAGCTAAATAGACAGCATGTGCAGTGCCTTTTATCAAGCCCTTGCCAGGCAGTTTGGAAAATATGATCTCTTCTGTGCTTTTGCATGCATGCGATTTTCTGCTGCAAAAGCAGTTTCCTTTCCAGTGAAAGCTTGCTCCGGAGCCATTAGCATTGACAAACCCTGAACTATTGACAGACCCCAAACAATCACAACTGCCAGCTGTTTAGAAGGGGCAAAGTTCTCCCCCAGTAAAATTGATGACAATAATTATTTCCTCTTAAAATAAGTGCCTCCTTGCAGTTGCCACTTAGGTTCATGTAACAGGAGCTGACAGCAGCGTGTCTGAGTGGAGTTGTCCTCAAGGACAAACTAATGTAATATATGTCTGTGTACCTCGCTCTGGTGGGGCTTTTCCTTCCCTGGAAGGAAGCATTTATCTCTTCTGCTGCTTCTGCGTTCCAGTTGCCATCCTGCATACAGCCCAGCCTTAGCCACCCCTTGTGCAGAAAGGATCATCTTAACTGTTTGTTGGGCTTCACTTTGGAGCATTAATGACTATACTCCCTCTTGATGGAGGCATGTGTTCAGGCTTTTTGGATACATGACGGTACTTTTGCCTGCTCTTTCACAACAGCTCCTGTCTTTTGCCCAGCTCAGTGAGGGTGGATATTGGCGAGCTGAGATCAGATGCCTTTCCCCAGGACAAGGCGCAGTTTGAAGTGAAGGCATAGTTTGGAAGAAGAATGGTCAGATGATGCTTGGATGTTCCTTCTTATCCATTAGTCTACCTTGACCCCAGCTGAATTAATCAGACCAGCTCTGTGAGGCCGGGATTAATCATTGCTAAAACTGCTTGTGTTGCACAATGTGATGCTACATGAGCGTCTTGAGCCAGCTGTAGCTGAGCTAATAAGTTTATATTGGGCAGAAGCTGTATTTCACTTCTTGAAATCTGTGCTGTGCCGGTCAGCTGAGCAACGTGGCTTGGGCACAGGGCTTTACTCACACCACAGTACTAGCATACGGACCTATCAACTAAATGTGTTGCAGGGTTTTGGGTGATACTTAAACACATCACACAGATACCAACTGGTGAAAGATTGTGCCTCTATTACAGGTTGCTAAACATGGGAGATGTCTGAAGGTGTCTTCAGCTTCCCAGTGTCCATTTAATCCAGCTAGCCAAAGCAAAGGCTATTTTATTTTAGATGGACATTCAAAGTTCAAATTCATTCAGCAGCTTTCCAAACTTCAGTGAGAAAAGCCTAATGACAAGGCAAGCGTGATGCTGCAAGAGGGCCTTTTTTAGACATTTCCTACAATTTCTGATGGTGGGGGGACAACCTCTTGGCAGAAGTTGCCTATGGCTTATTCATTCTGGCTGGAGTCCTTTGTCCTGCTTCTTGGCTCTGGGGTGGAGATGGATCCCAAAGAAATGGAGCCAGTCTCCTCTGGGCCAATTTTTCTTGTCCTTTAATGATCCTCCTTTGTGGGCTGGGAGTGTCTTATCTGCAGCCATTGTTTTGTCTTCCTGTCTCTTTCCCAATGGCTTTGTTGATTTAACCTAACATATAGATATGGCACATGCTGCAGTAACCACACTGGCTCCATGTGCTGGACCAGCCTCACTCCTCCAGGGCTTGGTTGAGTCACTTGACCCCTGTCTGTACAACTTGGGTCGTAGCTGACGCAGTGGCTAAGGGCTTATCTGTCCCTGTTTGCACAGCACCTAGAGCAACAGAGGCTCTGATTTCTTTCAATCATGCTGGGCTGCCTGGTTAATGCTGACACCACCTCCCTTTGCTTCCCTCTGCCTTTTTAAATCCAGCTTCCAGATGTTCCTTTTGGTTCCTTCTCCCTCGTTCCCTCATCCTTTGTTCCCATTTGCATCAGCCCTGGAGCAAAAGCATCCTCTCTTACAAGGCTTGCTGGCTTGCATCTCCTCTCTCGCTGGGAGGTGAAGCAAACTTTTGGGATTTTAGGTTTATGGATGCACCCATTAGGTGCCCCACAGGGAAAGTATCTCCTCTGTCCTGCATGTGGGTGAGGGGTAGCAATGGGGTAGAGGAAGAGGGATGCTCCTGGCTTCCTCTCCTCTCATTTCTGCCTCTTTGGATGTCACAGGAAGAAAGTCATCATTGATCCTAAGCCAAGTACTTCAGGCTTAGTATGACACAGTGTTTGTTGACTCTCTGGACCCAGCCCACAGTTATTCATGTTCTTCATGGTGCTCCTTTGAGTGCGTGGGCCAGGCAAAAGCTCTGAGCCAAGACAGCTTCTGCCTAAAGCACCCCCTTCCTGAGCACCCATGGGGTTACGCATTGGCTTGGGAATGTCCCCTCCTGACTCATGGTCAGGGCAGAGGAAGGCTTGCTGGGGAGCAGCACTGTGACTGGATTCCTTCCCCTGCATCCTGAGCTCCTTGCACCGATGAAATGCTCTGCCCTCCCGACAGCACACCTCTGGAGCTCGTAATGAGCTGTTCTGGTGTGAAGGAGACAATGTGCTGCTTTTGGCTGCTAGATGCCCTGTTTCCTTGGGATTATCTTGGACTGCCTGTTTTGGCCTCTGTATTTGGCTGCTCAAAAATGAGTGCTGGCAGAGTAACATGGGCTGAGCTAACTGGGAATTAGGGATGAAGATGAGATGGGCAAGCCCTATCCATCAAGTTAATGTGTAAACTACACCATCTCCACAGCTGAGGTACCAACTGGTGTGCCCCTTTACTGAAGTGGGGCTCCCAGGTGGCTGGGCTAGTGTTGATGTCTGTCAGGCTGGTTTCAAAGTTGGGGCTGCATGTGCATGGTGAATAGAGGTTGGGGAGGTGTCAAGATAAGGGAGGGAGGTTTGGGATAGTGGAGGGAAGGATGCATCACTTAGAAGGCACAACAGAGAGACCCCCATGTACTCAATTGTCTTAGGTGGGCTGCTGCTAGCAGTGCAGGGGCTCTGGCTGAGACAGGACTCCTTAGTCCTTGCTGAAGAGGTGAAGCTGTTCCTGTGAGGACATCTTCTCTGGGTGGGATCCCACCACTGACATGCAGGCTTGGACCTCTGGAAACCACACGGGCAGCTGATGGCACCTATAAAGGACTGGCTCTCGCAGCGACTGTATATTGGGGCTTATGCTGAGAGTACTTTGCATCCCAGCAATATTGGAGAAAATTACTTGGGCTCCATTTCTTTGCTAGCAGGACTGGAGTCTTTTTGTTTCTTTTTTTTCCTAGACCATATGTGTTAGCCTCCAACTGATTTTGCAACTAGTCCTACATAGCACAGTGATTGTGTAATTAACGGGAACTGGTGCAGCCCTATCTCTCTGGGACTCCTGCCCTCCTTCCTGCAGCAATGGAGCCAGAGTCACTCCCTCCCAGCTTCTCACCTTCTCTGCTTCCCCTGCTGCTGGGAAGAGCTCTGGAAAGCTCTCTGGTGTGCTGCAGCATGTTTCTGGGTACTGTGGGCACCTCCGCTCCTGTAGCAGGATGTGGGTGTGCTGCATGAATTTGTGGTGGTTTTTCTAACTTAAACTGTGCCAAAAAAATAACAGATTTTTTTTTTTGTTTTTCTTCCTGTGTCCGCTGCACTCCTACCCGCTTCCTGGTGGGACCAAGAGGTTTGTTTCTGTGAAAGGACACAAGCAGCTGTGGGACTGATGCTGACCTTACTGTTCGTGGATACATGGTGTGAGTCAGACTGATGCACCTGGGCTTGGCAGCAAGCAAGGGAGGAGAGGGGACAGAAAGAGCCTCTGTTCTGCAGAGTGATGGTGTGGGATTTCTCCAGCCCTGTTCTTTCTCTGTGGTCCCTTAGGCTCAGCCTTTGTGCCTTTGAAGAGCGGGTTTAAATGTTCTCTGCTCCATGGCGAGGGAATAGTAACTCTGTCAATGTGTCACTGAGGATGCACACTTTCCTCTTCCTTGCAAGCTGAGATTTTAGAAAGAGGGTCCTGCTCTGACCTCTTCTCACTGTGGTCCTGCAGGACCCTTTTGATGCTGGAGGAAGGATAGGTTTCCTTGTCTCTGCTCTCTTTCTTTAAGATGGAAGACAGGGAGAAGGGGAGGAAACCTTCCCCGGAGGCTGAGTAGCACAGCCACCTTGTGAAGGCAGGAAGATTTTCCAGATGGAGTTTAATACTGGGAATTTCTCTCCCCAGAAGCAATGCAGAGTTCAGCCTGTTGTGATGTAGGGACTCCTTTCCTCACTGCTTCACTTCTGGTGTTTCCAAATTATCTTAGCATGTTAGATGAGTAAAAACTAATGTTGCAGCCTTTCTCTGGTCCTGGATTTCATCACCCAGCAGAGGTTTTATCCACCCTGTTCCTTGAAGGCTCCTGTCTCTTGGAGGCAGTCAGTCCTGGTTTTGGTGTGGAAGTCTGCCAAGTGTTTGCAAGTTTACAGTGGCATCCTCCAGGAGACAAACTCTGTCATCAAGGCAAGGCTCTCTTGGTGGCACAATTAACATCTTCTCCCCCTGCTTCTTTATGCAGAGGACCTTTCCTTCAGTGGTGCACCATCACCTCTTCTCCTCCCTGCACGCCCCTGTCTTCTTCTGGTGACAGCAGCTGCATTCCTCCCTGCCCCTCCTCAGCTCCCTGTGGATCGTCTGGCATCTCTGCCTGAAATAAGAGTGCTGCTGTGATTTCATTCAGCCCCCAGTTCTTGCTGGCCCATAGCTGCTAGTTGTGCCTCTCTGCTGGGGTTCCTCCAACTTGCATCCTTGGCATGCTTGGACCATTGGAATCACTGACAGGTCTGGACCAATTCTCTCAAGAAAGAAAACCCTGTGGGTGCATACTTAATTTCAATTTTGTGGGCAATTGCGGTGAAGTCAATAGTAGTGTTCATGCGCTTAAACCTAGTTACTCCTGTAAGTACTTGCAGGGCTGGGACAGGCTCCTTTTAAACAATCAAGACCTTTTGTGGTGGATCTCTTGCATCTTCTCATCAAATTTAGAAAGGAAAAAAACATGCAGTCTGACAACATCTGAGAAGCCCACAAACTGAGACCAGAATCAATATCTTTGCTCAGTGGCTTTTTGTTGTTCCTGATCACCTAAAGGATGTTTAATAAATATTTGCAGAAAAAAAAAAAAAGTGTTTTGAAATGAAGAGACAGTGGGAGAAGGGCAGGCACTTCCTTCTGATCTGGCTTTAATGCAGTTCCTTTTTATTGAGATTTCTGTGTGCATTTCATGGGCAACTTCCCTATTTCAGCTCTCCAGGTGGCAAGAAACACTTCTGCAGAAGTGATTGAAAGGAAATGTGTAGGTGAGATGAGGGACTGAAAACAGAAAGATGGTAAGGGTCTCAGTAGGGTGGTCTCATCATAGGTCCTCATGTGTAGCAGATGATCTCTTCCCCAAAAAAACATACACATGGACCAAGAGATGCTGGTTAGGGAAAAAAGAATTATTTTTGTTTTTTTCCCCCAGGACTGCTCCCATGGTAGCACAAAGAGTACTCATCTGAATGCATGGCAGATGGGCATTTTGTTTTAGCAGGTGGCAATGTTATTAGCCCTTCATCAAATACTCATGCATTTCTTTAATCTGAAATATCATTGTTTCATGGAGGCAAGCCAGACTTTTTTTCTCTTGCCCAATTTGATGGCTGGGGAAACTGAGGCACGGGAGAGTTGGTCACTTGAGCAGATGGGGGAGAGGTTTGAGAGCAGCAGCAGGCTGTGTGCTGCTTGCCTGTCCGGGGCTGCAGCCCAGTGGCTTCTCCCAGAACCCAGCTGCTCTCTCTCTCTCCCAGGAGAACATTTTTCTCTGGTGCTTTGCTTCCCAGCACAAAGCCCCTCTCGCATTAATCTGGCTCTTGGTTCACCTCTGTGTGTTTGGGAATCGTTTGGAGGTGAGCCCTTTGCAGAAGACTTCTGCTATGAATGGATCAGGAGTGATTTACAGCCCGTTGGGCACACGTTTCCAACCTGGGTTTCTGCTCCCAAGTTTCTTTCTTTGTGTAATCATGAAAGCGATGGTAAAGGTAGGATAAAAAAAAACCAACAAAACCAAACACCAAAAAAAGACGAGTGGGGGAATACAGAGGGCGAGGATTGAATGAGGGGAGGAGAAGGGGGCTGAAGAATATGAAGGAGGGAGAGAAGAGGGTTAAAGCAGAGGAGGGTGAGCGAGAATCCCCCCTGGCTGGGGAGCGCCGAGCTTTGTGCTGCGGGACCCACCGCCGGCTGCGCTCCGAGAGATTCTCCCGTGACACTTCCACGAGGTGGAGGAGGAGGAGGAGGAGGTAGAGGTGGAGGAGACAAGCCGGGGGGTGTGAGCAAGGGGGGGCTAGAAGAAACAAAAGGAAACCANAATCAGGTGAGAGCCCACCTGCCCGGGCATGGGAGGAGGGGGAAGAGCCGGCTCCAGCTGGCCGCTGCCCGCAGGGGCGCGCCTCTGCCCCCGGGTCGAGGGTGAGGGGTACCGGGGGAGAGGGGGAAAGAAAGGAAATTTATTCCGGATCGACTGTCTTCTTGTCCCTTTAAATCAGCTGAATTTCTTCATCACCTCGGTTTTCCAGCAGACACGATGCATTGGAAGGAAGGAAAATAGATACTCCCTCCCTCCTCCCCAAAAGCAATATGAGGAAAGCAGATTTGAACTTACTGATGGCTTTTCCAGGAGCACACAACTGAAATAACCGAACTGTTCTGTGACACTCACCTGAGCCGGCTGATTTCCCTCCCCTCTCTATGCAAGGGATGTCTCAGTATGTGTCTTTTTGTGTCCCCTGAGCGCTGAAGACTTCTGCCTAGAAAAAGGATATATTTTTTTTCCATAGGAAATGTACTCTTAGCATGCTGTGATGTGCATTTTCAATTCAGAGATCTGTAAAGGGCCAGATCCTCCCAGGGCTGCAAGCTGACATTGCTCTTTTGATTTAATTAATTGCAATAGTGCTTTGAACCTTTCTCTTGATGTATAATTGCCAGGGCCGGGAGGTGGACGGTGGGGTTTGCTCCCGTTTGTCAGCTTGAGCCGAGCCAGGACGGCTACATTGTCTGCTGACGCTGGGATTCCCTTCCATGCGGTCACTCTGTTTTTCCCTGAGGGCTAGGAATATTGCTTTTCAGTTGAGGGCTGGAAATGCTGCTTTCCTTTATGGCTCTCGGGGACTCCTGTGGCTGCTGATGCTGGGATAGCTTATTCTGTGCCATGCTGATGGCTCTGGGCACAAGAGACTTTATATTTAATGGAGCAGCTGGATGGGTGAGAAATGGAATTCGGGAGTGATGGACTCACATCCCGGATCTTGGGCAGCTTTTGGTTCCCTTGTGCTTGGTGGTGCCTGCTGGTTTCCAGCTGGGATGTCAAAGTTGTCAAGGTGGGGCCATGGGGCTTATTTAGACAGGTGCTTTCCAGTCAGGTTGGGATTTCCCTGGCTGGTAATGCAGCCTCTGAACCTCACTCCTTTAATGAGTTTCTTGCCTTGGAAGGCAAGAAACCTACTTGTAGGAGGCAAGACTGCCTCCTACAGCCATCCAGTCCGTCCCACCTTCTCCTGGGGTGTGTTCTGGACCCAGGGCAGTTGGTAGAAAAGCTCCCACTGGTTTTATGACCCTTGGGATGGGCAAGTGGGCAGGAGAAGCTGATTCTTTCCTGTTCATCTCCTGTTTGGCCCATTGCATTGCTACCCTGGTCTCACACAGAGACACTGGGATCTTGGTTACAGATACTTGTTTCAGAATTGGGCTTGGTCAGGAGCTCACAAGGGGCACAGAAACCTGTCTGTGTGCAGCAGGCAAGAATGGGCTCAGATTTGGGGTCAGCTGGTACTCAGGGGGGTCAGGCAAATGAACTGGGGTGTCAATCACCTGCACACAGTTCCGTGGCAACTTATTTTGCAGGATGGCAGTTGGAGTGGGAGGCATATGTGCCTCGTACACAGAAAAAGGGTGTCCTAACAGCTGTCCTGGGCACAGCCTAAGCCAGAGGTGTTTTCCTGTCCTTAATGGCGTTTTCGGGTTCCTCCTGCTGTGGATAGGGACTTTTGGTGCCCTAGGGACTCACAGGGGCTTTTATCAGAGGAATGGTGGGACGACATTTGGCTTGCACGAGGTTGTTACACTTAATTTGGCTGCTGAGGTTTGGCTTTGTGGCTGTGTTTTCTAATCTTGCTTACAGATGAGGAGGGACGTGGGGTGTGAAGAAGATGTGTGAGGGACTTCACCCATGGTTTACACCCAAATAACCCCACTAATTGTCACAGGAATCAACAGGAAAATAGGTAGGATCTGCTCCATGCACAGCACAGCCTGTTTTGCCTGTTGTATTTTATCCCAGAGCAGTTTCCCTCCTAAGCTGGGCCACGGGACTGGCTCTGCAAGTCCTGCCAGCCTGGGTGCAGGCACAAGCTCCTTCAGACAGTGAATGGCTTGAGGCTTGGCTTAAAGATATATGGCTGTCAAGATTGCTGTGCTCTGCTTTTATCTGTTCCAAGGTGACTGCAGGCAGAGTGGTTACACTGCATAGGTCCTAGCTTCTTTGGATGTGCCCACCTGTATCGGTGACATGGAGCACAAGAGTGAAAACAGCTACTCAGAGGCATATTTGTGAGCACCAGGGATTTCAGTGTGATCCCAAGATTTACCTGGCTGCTTCTGCTGTAGAGCATCAGCCGGAATTACCTTCTCTGAGCATCACTCAGCCATGGTAGCTGCATGCCAGGCTGTCTTACAGCTTGGTTAAGGGATCCTGAGCTAAAAAGTAAAGTCTTGGAATTTGAAGAATCCTAATGCTTAAGCATCTAGCCTTGTGCTTGAAATAAGATCCCATCATTTCAGATGAAGTTGCCCATGCCCATGTGCGAAGCAGGAATGCTTGACTGCCATCACCCGAACATCAGTCCCAGGAGCCATATTTGTGTGGAATGTTTTTTTCCATGGACTGTGCTGACAGGTTTAGGCATTCCAGGTTTTGGGATGGGCTGGCGTGCTCGAGAGCAGTGTGCCATGTCAGAGCCACCACAGGCTGAAACACTAGGTCAACACCCTGGGATGAACCTGGAGGTGTGCTGGAAAGATGGGCCCTCCTTGTTCCTTGTGGGCTGGGTGGCTTTGCCAGGAGTGTGCCATTTATATATCACAGAATCACAGAGTTGTCCCCTGCTAAAGCAGGATTGCCTAGAACACGTTACTCAGGATGGCATCCAGGCAGGTCTTGAAGATCTCCAGAGAAGGGGACTCCACAATCTCCCTGGGCAGCCTGTTCAAGAACCCTGTCATGCTCACCGTAAAGAAGTTTTTTTCTCATCTTTAAATGGAACTTAAGGGTTGGAAGGTTGAATATGAAGGGTTGGAGGCTGACTTTTCAGCCTCAGGGTTGTGCCTTTGATCCAGAGCATGAGAGGCTGAGTAATGCCCTGAGAAAGGCATAGGGAAAAATGAGCAATTGTGGGGTTATCTCCCTTCCTTCCCTTTCCCTGCTGCCCCGGCACTCCCCTCGTCCATTGAACATAGTCTCTCTATTGGAATATCCCTGGGGAAAGATTTCTCCCTTTGTAGCTTGTTAACAATGGTGATGTCTCACACACCCACAAGACTTTGCTTTTTTCAAGTCCTCTCCAAACATGAGACATTTTATCTTGTTATCATGTTCTATTTTTCCTTATCCTTCTAATGAATTCCTCTAAATAAGATAGGGATCCAGTGCCTGTCACATTGGTTCATTCTGTTCGTTATCTGCTTCTGCTGGAATTTTACTGTCTCTCTATTTATCGAGCCTTGAGTGTTTCACAAAAGAATATGGCTGTTTAATTAACCTAGAAATCAGCCTCTCTGTTAATCAGCTGAGCCACTCTTCGAAACTGGATTATTTGGCCTCTTGGTTGACACTGCTCCCATTAAGTGCCATGGTGGCTTGCTGTTGTCGCCTCCTTGTAGCTGGGCTCTTGGTATTTGCCTGGGATGTGCAGCTGTGGAGTGAAGTGTGAACACGGGTGGATGTGCACTACAGGAGCTGCTGCTCTCATCTTGGCTGTTTTTGTTTTTATCCAGCATGTGGATGAATTCTGGGTGTCATTAGGAAGTGAGCTGTGATCTGTTTTTGGGGAGAAAGGACAGATTTCTTACATGCTGCTTGCGTGCTTCCTAGCACTATGGGGGACCTGGCCCAGAACAGGGGCTCCAAAGTACGGCTGCTGCACAGGCAACAAATAAATGAGTGTCTATAATTACATGTCTTTGCAATGCCATAGACTCTGAAGTGCAAATAATGCTGAGGGGAAGGGGCACTGAATCTCGAGGATGAAATAGCTCAAGGGAAGAAAATGGATCAGAAAATTAGACAAAGCTAATTATTTCCTCTGTAGGATGGGACTTTTGCTTCTCTATTTTCTGTGGAGTCATTAACATGAGAAGCCAAACTGTGAGATCTGAAATCATGCTTGCACACCCCTTTATTTTGGCCCCCTATACATGATGAGATGCTTTCCCCTTCCACCTGATGCTGGCACTTGTAGCCCTGGTACCCACAATGCGGCTGCACAGCTCCTTTCTCCCTGAACCATGCAGCTGTATCGTTGAGCAATACTCTGGCATTGCTTAGAGTCCCCCAGCTTTAGAGGTAGCTTTAAAACTCTCTCAAATACTTGAATTTTAGTGTATGGTAGTAATATTTAATTTGATGGGGATGTGGGGGCTTTGTCCACCTCTGCGGGATGCCTTCCTTTCCGCCTGCATGTGATGTTTCTTGGAGCTTGCCAGGATGTGTCTCAGCAGGGAAGATGCTACTCCAATATTTCTGTCCTGACCTCCTGAGCGCTGAGTTGGGAACAAGAGGTTTGAAGCGTCTGGGAGGGCTGGATTGCACTCTGAAGGGGCAGGATGTTTTCTATGGGGGGGTGGTGGTTCATGCCAGGAGATGGTCTGCGTATGGTTTGTTGCCTGGGAGGTAGTGGTTACTAGCTCCAAGGCCTATTGTAGTACCTCTTCACTTCCCTGGGTTGTGGACAGGTATGGGGAGTAAGGAAAGCCTGCAGTGAAGTGGGGTGGCTCTCTAAGGGGAGGCAGGGGAAAATGAAAGTGAAGGAATGAGCCAATAGCAGTGCTGCTGTGTGGAGAGAAGAGGGAGAGATGCTGGCATGGGGACAGCAAGGGACACAGGGTCTTCATAGGTGCAATTCATATGTGCTATGTGCTGCCTCAACCTGTCAAAAGGAGCCTATGGCTCCTGCTGAGCTTACTCACCATGAAGCTCCCTTTCCTGAATCCTCCCTGTTTTGATTTCTTTTTCTTTTTCTTTTTCTTTTTCTTTTTTTTTTTTTTTAATTAGTGTGGGTTTTTTTTTTGTTTTGTTGGGTTTTTTTGGTTTTTTTTTTGTTTTTTTTTTTAATTCCTCTGTGTCCCATGGCTAGGGCAGAGCTGATGGGCACCCTTGCACCTCCCATGAGCAGAGAGTGGATGGGAAGGGAGAGGGGACCAGATGCTGCTGGTGGGAAGGAGCAGCTGGGAGAGCTCTTTGGGCCAAACTGATCCCTTGGTGGGGCATGCCTGGGGGCTTTCCACATCCCAGCATGGCTTAGTGGTTTCAGCGTCTTGCAGAGCTGTCACCACGTTTTGCAAGCCAGGAGGGACGTGAGGCTTTGCAGCCCAGCTGAGCAGTGGGGCAGGGTGGGGGTAAGGGGTTAAGCTGGCGTGTTGTAGGCATCCCATCCGTGGTTGCCTTTTTGGATGCCTGCCCTCTGCTTTCACCACAAGGGCAGCTCATCCTTCTCTCTTCAGTGCCAGCAGCTCATCCATCCCCTTTGAATACCCTGTGGGTCTCTTCCCAGATTTTCCCAGCCCTGGGGCTTGTTTCATCAGGACCATTCCACATACCACTGTTTTTTCCCAGAAGCCGACTGGTGGTTTTTGTTTACTTTTAACCTTGCTTGTCTCAGACTTCTACCTGCTTTCAAGCAGTTTGATATTTAGGACCTCAATTTAAGCCCATGGAAATTTTGGGGAGCTGTAGTGAGCCTCTGAGCCCCTCAGGGCTGCAGCTGCAAGTTACCCACATCCTCAGGTGAGGTTGAGAAGCATCACTGCACGTCTGAGCACGGTTCAGCTGGAAAGGGCACTTGTTGGGGACACTGGAGTCTGAGGCTTTGCAGCTGGAATGGTGTTTAAGAACAAATTTTCTACTTCCAGACAATTTTTTTCCCCACCATTGGTATGACTTCACTCGTTCAATTGCATGAGAGTTGGAAGCAGTATTTGGGGGCAAAAGACAGTTTTTTCTCAAGAAGACATGCTGCCTTAGCACAGCAGGGACTGAGGACTTGCTACTGAATCCAGTTCCTGCTACAGTGCAACGCATCAGCGATGGCCATAAACGAAGAAGAAAGCCTCAACTCTCCCAGGGAGTAGAGCAGCGTGTTCCCACGGCCTCCCTGCTGCCTCCTGCCTGTGTTTGGGTAGCAGACTCCCTCCTGGTGCCTGGGGCTCCAGGGGTTGGGGGGACTGCATCGCTCGGAGGGCTGACAGACTGATGGCCAAGCTAGTGGTGCTATAAAAAGCAGCACATTTGGTACAAATCTCACTCTAAATCCTGGGCTTGAATCAGGGGTAAGGCTATAGCTTACCTCCTTGTGCTCAACCTGAGTGTATTGAGGAGGATACTGGCTGGCTGTAGCCAAGGCAGGAAGGGTATGGGGGTTTGCTTCCCTCTGAGAGAGGGGAAAAATAAAAATAAATTAAAAAAAACCACGTTGGGTAAGCTAGTCTGAACCTCTCTGACAAGTCTTATTTTCTCCTCTGGTGTGCTCTCTTGCAAAAACAGAGACCAGACTTCCTGCTCATTAGAAAAAACCTCCAATTTCTTGAACCTTAGGTCTGAGATGGAGAGACCGTGAGAAAGAGCCGTGATTTGAGTTTGTACATGGCACT
Source organism: Pedionomus torquatus (assembly GCA_013398155.1). NCBI lineage: Eukaryota > Metazoa > Chordata > Aves > Charadriiformes > Pedionomidae > Pedionomus > Pedionomus torquatus. The sequence goes on along the minus strand of VZRU01001390.1, from coordinate 326,854 downwards.
GATTTCTCACACCTACTGAATACTGTGGAGTTCTGGGAGGGCTTGAACTCCAGCCCTTTCTTCCCCCCTGCCAAATTCCTGACCGGTGATGTTAATACATTACCACACCAGCCTATCTGTGTACTAAGGACCCACGGTCCTAGGGGTGCAATCCATCATCTTGTAAGGGATGCGTTGGGATTCTGTCTGCCATGATTAAAACCAATAATAATGAAAAGAAGCAGTCATTCCCACCAGCTGCCTCGTGCCTCCATGAGTTGCCTGTGCCATCACCCACGGCATCTGGAAACACAAAGCATCCCATGTGCCTTTCTGGAGCTGCTGTTCTGCATGAGGCAGATGGGGACAGGCAAGGCTCGTGCTGAAGGACCAACCCTGCCTGCCTCCCTCCTTCAGGGTCTGCTCCTGCCATTTGCCACCAGCTTCCCCAAATGTTTCTTGTTTCACTTGTGTAAATTGTGCAAGGTGTAAATTACCAGCTTGGGGCTTTCCTTGCCTCTCACACCATAGCGACAGGTCAATTTTTGCAAGGAATTTAATGAAGGCTAAACCAGGCAGACTTTTATACCTGGCATATGTGGATGCATGACTGCACATCTGCATATCTTTCTTTGGGCAGAAATGGGATGTGCTTTTGTGGAGAGAACCCAAGATTCATTTTAAAAAGAAGAGTTGCTTTTATTTTTCAGGTCTCCGCCGTGCTGCCTGTGGTTTTTCTTCCATTCTTGTTCGATGAAATTTTGGGCCGTATCATATTCTGTTCAGATGCCTTGGCATGTCCTTATCACCCTGTGCGTGACGCCTTCCCACACACCCTCCAGCTCCAGGGGTTGGTGGGGACAGACTCTGCTGCTGCTCCTGGGTGTGAAGCAGCTCTGCCCTGCTGTTTGCATCTTAAAGGCGAGCTATGATTTATAGGGGGAATGGGGAGACGTGGTTGAGATGGTGCAGCTATGGGTGGGGTGGGGAAACTTGGTATGAGAAAAAGGCTGAGGGTGAAGCACATAGACACATTTTTTTTCCTCTTCCCCCTGCCCCCCTTCTTGTTCAAACTCTGTAGCCTGGGCTCTGAACGGAGCAATGCAGCTGAGGAATTACATGAATGTAAGGGAGGGAGAGGCTTTTGCAGCATTTCTGGCTGCCTTTGACTGACAAGCTGATCTTTCAGAGTTAGGATAACTTTCTCCCCTGAGACTAGGCTGCAATAAACTCCAGGCTGTGATATAATAATTTTTGATTTTATTTCTTTTCCTGTTTTTTTCTGTATCATGCTGCTCGGTACACCCCTTTCCTTATCCAGTAGGATGATTACCTGGCTATAGTCTTTGCTGTCAAGCCACGTGAATCCTAAGTCACAGAAACCTGTCCATCAAGGTGCATAACTGTTGCCCGCTGTCTGTCTCGGGGATGGCCATACTGTAGACACTTTCCCAGCCCATCTTGCTGGTGTCAACAGCCGTGGTTGCTGGTGCTTAGCAGCAGCCTCTCAGCAGAGTGGTAATCAGGGGGTTAAGATGCCAACTGGACTTCCACTCCATTACCTACATCTTCCTGGCTTCATGGACCTTGGACAAGCCCTTGGGCTTAGGGATAGGTTTTTGAAGGTTTCTTGGTATGTGGAGATAAACCTGGGTCTTTGAGGGAGCTTTGGAAGGGGCTGAGAAGCTAAACACTCCAATGCCTAACACTGGTGCCCACAGTATGAGGTGTGCTGGGACAGTGCTTTGAGCCAGGGTGTGTGTAGTTTGCAGGGATGAAGGGAAACTGAGCCATGGTGACATGACTGTGCATTGTGTGCAAATATCCTCAGCCATGACTTCTGCGGTGGCTTGATGCCAATTTTCCTGAATGATGTGAATGGAGGTGTTATCTGGCTATTTCAGCATACTTCATTCAGTCACACAGAACCATTACATGCTGTTTATAAGACATTAATATGTGATTAATTTGATGGTGGAAGGTCAAGTAGGTGAGGGATTTGCTCTGTTATAGCCACTCAAAGGTGTCCTATTCTATTTCATGTGATGGGGTGAGCTGTACATCTCTGTATCCCTGCCAATAATCTCTGGGCCCTTTATAAAAGGGTGATAAATGCAAATGAAATAAAGCCTGGCAGCACTCCGTGGCAGCAAGTGAACTCGTTGGCCCTCCTAGGCCATATTCTGGTTTATGTTGCTTAGCCAGCTTTGGTAGCTGGCTGTTGGACGGCAGTGAGAGTGTTGCCCTGAGTATGCTGGAGGGGTCTCTCTCCCTGATGGGCAGCAGCCACCAATATTGTATGCAAGGCTGCGATGGATTACACAGGAAGGGCAAGGCATCTCTTTTTCCCCTGACTTCAACAGTGAGGCCAATAAGCTGGCTGCCAGGGAATGCTGGGTACCCTTCCCAACTCTTCACTAGTTTATGCAGTCTTAGGTCTTGCAGGTGATGTTTGCAGTGGTGGTAGACACTGTTGCTTTCACAGGTGATGGGATCTTTATCTTTGATGGCAACAGAATTTGCCCTGGGTCAATGGGCTGTATGTCCTCTGGGAAACAGCAGCCTTCGTACCAGGGGTTGACATGGCTCCTCCTAAACTCTGTTCCCCAAACCACTTTCTCAGTGAACCTTGGCTCTGAAGGGGCAGCCTACCCAACACAGGCAGTGACCAAAGTCAACACTGACCTGGCCCGATACCCCAGCGAGCTCAGGAGACAGGAATGTCCAATACGCTGCTAGAGGGTTCTTGGGTTTTTCTGGCGCAGGTCTGCAAAGCCCAAAACCTCTGGGAGGCATTTAATTTTCCTTTCTGGAATTAGCTTCAGTGCTGAAGGTTGGGTTTGGGCCAGCAAAGCTTCCTTTGAGCCATCGGCCGTGCAAAAGACTCCTCGAGTCTGCAGCGTTTCCCTTAAATTCAGCTCATCTGGTGCCAGAAATTTCCCTCGCCTGAATATTATAATCTCCTCAAGTGCCGGTGAGGAATTGCCCAAAGGAAATGTGACCTTTCCAGCAATACTGAGTTGTCTGGAGCAGGCAGGCGTTCATGATCGTGCAGCCTGTATCATTGCTCTGCAGGAGGAGGAGATGTTTTGTAGGGCAAATGGAAATAGAACCCCTCCCTTGGCTGGGGGTCCAGAGAGAGGTGAAGTCAGGAGCTGGATCTGAAGTGGGCAGCCAGTCCCAGTCAGAGCAATGACACTTGGCAAGCTGTGATGCTGTGGCCAAAGCAGAACTGAGGTGCTTCCAGCCCTTCCCTAGATCTGCAGGATCTCCTCAGGAAGAGATAAACCCTTTCCACAAAGAGTGTTTCACCCTAAACCAAGACTTCCAAAAGCCATTGACATGGTTGTAGGGACCACATAAAAGAAACGACATGGCCCCGTGGTGAGGTCTTGCCAGAGCAGGCCTTGCTTGTGGCTCCTGGCTGCCAGAAGTGCAAACCGGTCTCTTCATCCTCCCTTCCTTCTCTGATCCCCCAAACTTTTGCATGAGGGGGTGACTTTCCTTTCAGCTTGCAGAAAAAACCCTCTATCCAGACAGGTCACTGGGTGCAGGAGCGTAGGGCGCTGTAGCTTGTCTTGCACGTCTTCAGGTCTCTTGCTTTCTATTTTTCTGTCCTGTGTTGGGTGAAATGAAGTGGGGGGCTCTCAGGCCCACCAACAGCGATGAGTGCTTCTTCCCAACTTCCCCAGCCTGGGAAATGCTGGTGAGAGGCGAAGGCAGAGGTACGTGGTATCAGGCCCATCCTGAAGCACTGTGTAATTATTTCTAGAAACGGGTTGTGCAATACTGCTGTGGGCTGAGCACATTTTGTTACTGAATGTGATTGCAAGCAATTAGAGCAAATGAGAGAGCCTTAGAAAATGGAACCCTTTGGAAATTAAATCTTTCCACCTTTTTGCTTTGAAAGGCAATTTACCAGCTGACCCCCTCCTCACACTGAAGAAGGCTTGGCCTTCTCCAAATTAAAATGGCACATTTGGTTTGTAGTGCAACTAACCCTTGTGGCTGACCCAAACACAAGGACTTTGGCAAGGTTTAGTTTCTCATTTGGAGGCTTTTTGTTTGTTTTTCACTGAAGACAAATATTTGTGCCGCTAGGTCAGTTGAAAAGGAGTCGTCCTATTCCCTCTGCTTGTCAGCATGACCACTGAACCCCAAAGCGTTGCTTGTTAAACCTTGCTCTGCTGCCAGCCTAATGAATACAAGAATAAGCTCTGAATCCGCTAATAAACTGGCTTTAGGTGTTTCCTGGACGGCAGTGACATTTCTGAACCCAGAGTGAGCAGAGGCTTGGTGAGGGCTTTATCCACAGCCCTTATTCCTGAGAGGAGCAGGTATGGAGCTCCCAGCATGGCTGGGCTGCATCCCAGTGCAGCGGGGTCAACTCAGAGGCCGTTCTGTGGCAAAGGGAGCCGGGAAAGCCATTTCCCTGCTTTTGCAGAAAAAACATCCTTCTCCCCAAAACAGTCGCCCCCAGCCCTGTCCTCAGTACATTTGGAGGATGCAGGGACAGAATAGCGAGCCGGTGAGATCATGGGGAGAGAGTTAGTCACATCCAACTGGGAAAGGGAGGGGGCTGCCAACCAGTCTTGTTCTCGCACCAGGGAAAGCTCACGTGGTTTGGAGGGGATCCCCCGCTGGGGTACCCCGGGTACCCCGGCCAAGCCATAGGCTCGGCGCAGGACTGCCTCTGCAGTGGCTTCTCAAGGAGCTGGAGGAGCTTGGGAATGAATTAAATCGAAATCTAATTTGTTCTGGCGTAGACATGGACCTTGCTTCTCGTAACTGGGGTGATCTGGGCAATTGGGGGTTAAGAGCCTTGCTGAATCAGAGACTATCTGGAGCTGTCTGTCGAACACGGGAGAGAGATCATGGCAGAGTTTAATGAATGACTTCATTTATATATTAAAAAAAAAAATCCAACGCGCAACAACACGGTGGCTTCCTGCCAGGCCCACAGACAAGGGTTTCTATGGGAACCTGGGGGAAAACAATAAATAAGAGTGTGGGACAAGTAGGGGAGGGAGGAGGGGAGCCCAGGCTCGGGTCCGACTTCACTTTGTTCTCTATGGAGAGCAAGGTGGCAAGGGGGGAAGAGGGGGAAAGGGCAGATGAATTTGCTGCTTGCAGAAAGACCCCACCCAAAATAAGGAAGACACTAATTATTACATGGCTGTGGAGCAGTCTTGTGGTAGGGTCCAAGATCTGCTTCATTCCCTGCTCCCCCATGGGCTTGAGAGGGATGGGTGACCTGTCTCCATTTGGCTTCACATCCAGGCTCTGCCACCTCAAGGGTGATGGGAGTTAGGGAGGGCAGGGATGCAGAATCACTCCCAGCCTCCTGCCAGCATGGTGGTGGGACCACTCCACAAAGGAAAGTTACCAGGGCTAAGCTCAGTGGTCCTGCCAGTGCCACAGGGTAAAATAGGCTCTGACTGCATCTCCCCTGGAAAGGCTGTCAAGGTTTATAGTGTAATTAGAAAAGCCAAATTTTTCTTAAACAAAATGTCTCAATCCCATTGTTCTTTTCCTTTCCTTTGCTGGGAGAGGGGGCAAGGATCTGTCCTGAACTTCAAATGAAAACAGCATCTTAGTGAGGCCTTGTTGCATAGTTCATAGTCCAGGCTGTGGGCAAAGCTGGGCAAGCTGGCAGAGTGGCACTTCTGTGGTCAGCTGAAATCTGCCCCTTGTTCACTGAAACTGGGTTGAAACAAGTCTCAACTAAGCCTTTTTTTTTTTTTTTTTCTTTTTTTTTTTCCCCATCAGCTCTTTGCCCCGGTCTGAACAGATGTCCCTCCACATCTCCTACTGGGCAGGTTCACCTATAGGGACTGCAGTCCCTGGGGTGTGCCTGAACGGAGACACAGGTCCTGCTGCTCGTGGGAGTTTGCCTTCCTGGCTCCCATGTGCGTGCCTTGCACAAGAGCATTTCTGTAAATAGGCTTCCAAATGCCAGGGGAAATGGCCTTCATGGTCTGTTTTGGACCTGGCTGAGCTCCCCCACAGTAGTGTGAGGGAGCAGCTGCCCCAGCATCTGCCCCAGCATCAGCCCCAGGTGCCATGAGTCAGACCCATTGCAGGCCCTTTGGGTTAGTGGTGACCCTGCCACCACGGTGTGTCCCTTTCTGCCTGCATCCTGGCTGGTGCCACTAGCAGTAGAGCAGGAGCCAATCCCACATGGAGACTGACGTTATTGATGGATGAGGAATGTGGCAGCCGCCTTATCACTTCCTCAGGGATGTGAGAGGCCATTCTGCTGACAGAGATGTTAATACCCAGCAGCTGAGACATCTGGGAGAAACCAGGGCAGGTTTTTCTTCTCTGCAGGGAAGGAAGCTTGGCAGGGCAGAGCGGGATTCAACCGCTGCCCTCTGCCACTGTTCCCTCTGCTCCTGGTCAGACAGGAGCACCTCAGCTGCTTATGAAACAACCCCAGGATGCAGATCTCACTCTCCCTGGGCCACAGTTTGAGATGGAAGCGTGGGATTTCCTGCAGTGCTGCAAGAGTGTTTACAAACCTCTCCCAAGGTGTAAAGCTGCTTTGCAGGCAATGGTACTTCCCAGTGGGTTTCCAGCCCATGGGGAGGTGACTGGTCTGTGAGGAGGGGGATGTATAGCATGTCTCCCTTGGAGGGGAAAGGCTCTCTCTCCTTCCTGTCTCTTCGTGTGTCTCACCTTATCCTTACACATTGCTCAGTCCTGCTGCAGAGCTGTGCTGATGGAGGTTTGGATCCTTCTTTCCACTCATGGTGGAAGCGCTCCTCTGCAGGAGCCCCGAACCTGCCGAGGGAAGCCCAGGCACCTTGGGGGCAGGTATTGCTGGGTTTTGCTGACGCTGCCCAACGGCATTAAGGATAGGTTTTCTTTTTGGCTTGGCAGGCTGACAGCACAGTGGAGTGTGGAAGATGAGGAGGAGGCAGCAAGAGAGCGGCGGCGGCGAGAGCGAGAGAAGCAGCTGAGGTCCCAGGCAGAAGAGGGCTTGAATGGCACCAACTCCTGCTCAGAGAGCGCAGGTCCAGCGCAGGAAAACCAGTAAGAAACGCCTGCAGATAAATCCTTTCTTCAGTGACACACTCTCTCCTTGCAGCAAAATTCTCCTGCATCTACAGGGCGGATGTCTCTGTTGTTCAAGGTGGTTTGGGGAGATGGGAAAGGTCCCTAGTAGGTTTGGGTTGGGGATTTAGCCCAGACTAACAAATAGTGTGTTTCTAGTTCGGGCAGAAAAAGCCAGAATTCCTGCTTTGCTCTGTTTTTTTGGCTGGAGACTAGGTGTTTTACTGCCTTGAGAGTTTAAACTAGGACAGCTTGGGTAAGGCTGAGCTCAGGCAGGGAGTCCCCACTGCCAGGGATTTCAGTGCCTGGTTAAATTTCAGCTTGTGACTCATCCTACACCGAAACTAATGGAATTTCCTGATACATGCAAAGATAAAACACGTGCCTGAGGATGTGATGCAGAATGCCGGACAGATCACAATCACCTCTCCCAGCCAGGCTCCCCACTCCTTCTTTGGAAGATACTGCCCCAGTGGTGGGGAGCGTGGAGCATCTTATGAGATGGAGCAGTTCACAACTCCAAGGCTTAAAGTTAACTTGAAGCTTTAATGCGGCAGGTCGTAAATGGAAATAGTTCAGGAGGCATTTGTGGAGATGCTGAGCTATCTGCTGTCAGAGAGGAAGCCCCTGGAGAAGGGATAGCATGACTAGTCACATCCCCGGTATCCCACCTCAGCATACCACACAGCATCCCTGTGTCCATGGTTCAGCAGCCCAGGTACTGGGCAGCATTGGGGCTGGCACAAAAACCACTCTGCACTCTGAGTTGCCAAATTCTGTCTTAAAGACCCCAATCTTCCCACTATATGTGTTCAAACTATTTCTAAATTTATTAAATACAATGGCAAAGTGGTGGCAGGATTTGGGATTACAGTCAGAGAGAAGCAGCAGCTTCATTTTACTGGAAAAAAATAGCAAAAGCTATTTATAATAATGTATTTTTTCAAGGAAAAGATCAGGGTTTTTCTCAAATACCTTCAAAATTATTCAGGACATTTTTTTTTGAGGTTTTTTTTTTTGTTTGTTTGTTATTTAAAAGCATTGCAAAGAAGCTTCAAAATCTTTTGTGGAAGTACGCCCGGTGATATTCTGCAGGCAAACCCACTGCAATGTGCCCTAAAAGCAAACAGAAGAACTGGAAAGTAATAATAATTGTTAGCTTTTCCAAACCCCCCTTCACATGGTGGCTGGAAAATAATTCTCAGAAGTCTTTAAAACAGCCAACATGATGTCTGGTTTCTGCTTTACCAGGAGATGCTGTGAATGGCCTTGGGCACAGAGCAGCATGCAGCAGCCCCAGTAACCCAGCTGGCAGGCTTTGGTCTCATGGGCATAGGCACAGACACGTTGCTGACCCCCTGGGACCGTTGGCAGTGCCCAAATGTAATCGAATTGAGTGGAAGGGTTTAATGACACGAAGAACTCCTAAAATGATGGGGGTTGCTCCCAGCTCAGCAATGCCTGAACTTGCTGGGCTGGGCTTCACTGGGAAGAATGTTTCTTCTCCGGCCATCCCCTGGTTTCTTCTGCAGCTGCTGACAGCCACCTGGACTTGCTCATGCAGCTGGGGTCAGCCCTGGCTATTAATCTTCTGAAAAGCTTCGCTCTCTCATGTGTAAACACTGCGCCCCCCTTGCCTCAGCTCTTCCTGCGCTGGGACTCATCCCATCCAGGTCAATCCTGTTTGTGCAAACCCGCCCTCAGCATTTCCTTGCATCAACGGGACAGAGCAAAGCTCCTCTCCTTCCTTCCCCCACTGAAAAAAAAAGAGAAATAACCCCCCAAATGACTGGGTTTGCAGAAAAGACGTTTAGCCTTTTGAACCAGAGGGATGGACATCAGCTTAGGCAGTGCTGGTAGGGCTGTGCTGGCTCAGTGCTTCCTCTAGGGCCAGGTTTGCAGAGGGGCACAGGGAAACGACCATTTTTCAAACAGTATTTGGCTATTCTCCCTTGCTCCCTGGGAGCTTTTCTGATAGCCTGAGCACAAATTTATGGCTGGGGCCACAAATAACAGAGCAATTCTGCCTTGGGCATCATCATTGCTGCAGCATGCATGAAGCCCTGACCTGGGATTCAGCAGATCCGTGGTCCAGTCCTGGCTCATTTCCTGACTGTTGTCCTGGGACATTCATAAGCTACTGCTACACATGTGGTGGAAAATAACCCAACCTGGACTGGGATGTCCTAGACCAACGCTGTATCTCACTCAGCAGTCTAAGGGGATGCTGAAACACAGCAGGAGCCAGCTGTGCTCAAACTTGTGGCTCAGCAGCCTTTTTTGGTGTGCACCCCTGCTGCTCTCCCTGGTGAGCCTGGCATGGGCATGTGTTGTTTGTAAACCTTCAGCTCCTGCAGTCAGTTCAATATGAGACTCCTGAATCTCAGAGAAATGCCCCATATTTCAAGCCACCAGTCACACAGGAGGCTAAGCATCTCCTGACACCTCCTAAGAGCCCAGGAAGGCAAATAAAAAACTTACCCCCATAAATTACATATTTTGAATCCCCAAGTTTTAAATGAATCTGTGGGTCCCACACCCTATTCCCCATGGCCAGATGAGGTGACTTGCCTGCATCCCAAAAATGTCATTTCCTCAGGCCACTGCTTGCAATGTGGCTGCCCACCTAGGAAGTGATTCTCTTTGTGAATGGAAGGAAAGAACTAGAAAAAACCTAACAATTGCCGTGCATGGCCAGGCACATCTGGTACCAGCAGCTGTGCATCCAGGAGGGCTGCGGCTCCTTGCAGCAGCAGGGAATTCACAGGCAAGGAGGCAGTCATGCAAGTGCGTGTGACTGGTTCAAAGTTGTAGGGGAATGTGAGGATCCAAACCAGAACTTGAGTGAGTGTCCTGATCTTTGGGCCCTCATGCCTTCTTCATCCAGCAATCTGTTCAGGCCAGTTCCTGCTGATTTCTTTTCTATGGGGCTGCATACAAACATAGGACAAACAGCAACTGAGTTTGAAACACCTCTGGTCCAAATAAGTTAGGGCCAGCTCCAGTGCAGAAGAATGCCACAGACTTTCTGGTTTTGATGTGCTGCTTGTCTTTTGCGCACCCAGAGACTAGAAAGGCCAGAGACACAAAGCTGCTCCTTCTTCCTCACCATCTCTCAGTGATGCCCCGAGAGACTCCCTTTGTACAAGGGTGCTCCTAAGCACGTGGCAAAGATGTCTTTTCTGTAATGGAGGATAAGGTTTTAAGTGGGATTTGGGAGCAGAGGGCAGAAGATGCAGTACCTGGAGGGAGAGAAGCACTGTATTAGGCTGTAGCTCTTTCAGGCCAGATTTGGGTGGTTTTTTTTTTTTTATCTCTCCTTATTTTCCTTCTTCTTGTGTTTCAGCTATGATTTTAAGCCATCTGGGACTTCAGAGCTGGAGGAAGATGAGGGGTTCAGTGACTGGTCCCAGAAGCTTGAGCAGCGCAAACAGAGGTGGGTAGGACCCAGCTGGACTGAGGGGAGGGGAACCAATGTGCCCAGAGAAAGGATTGTCCCCAGGGATGGTCAGGACAGGTCCTGCACTCTCCACCTGCTGTGTGGGCTAGTGGGGAGGAACAGACTCAGAGATTGCCCTAGACTTCAGGGATGTTTGGATTGAGCTTTGCACTCCAAGCAATGGCAGCCTGCCAGGATGCCTGTGTTTGGAGGAGTGACTATAGTGGATTTAAGCCACCTGAGCTGCTGCCGGGGACGAAACGGCTTCTAACATAATCCAGGCCAGCCTAAAAAGCTCTTCTAGGTTATTGCTCCTTCCTGGTTCATGGCAGCACTGTGGGTGTTATGGCCCCATCCCACCTTGTACTTTTCTCCTCTTTCAGCAGGGGAAAACAGGCAGCAAAAAGCCCTGAGAGGTGCTTATGTGCCAGCTGTTTAGTCCCCATGTCCCATCACTCTCCACTTGCTGAGCTAAACTAAACTCCTGCCTTAACCACTTCCCTTGGATACCATCTACTACCTGCACATAAACTCTGTGACTCAGCTCTCTTGGCAGCTTGATTTTATAGGGAATTTTACCCTGTGATGACACAGCCTCTTCTTTACCCCTGAGACTGAAAAAAAAGCCCAAGGTTAATATTACTGCTGAACAAATAAACAGAGCTCAGCTCTTTCTTACTTTTCTCCAAACTGTTGCTAAACCACTCTGCAAATCATACCTTTGCCAGCCCTGACCCTGTAAGTATTGCTTAAGCACCTCAGATGGTACTGAATATCACATCTGTGAGAGCAATTAAAAATCAACCCCATCTGCTTTTTGACATGCTGCCTCTTTATCCACCACTCTTGCAAAGAGCTTGTCCAGAGGGAAAGGCTGTTGCTATTCCCTTCTTGGCCAGAACAGGAAGGATTGCATTATCTTCTCCAGATATTGCTCCCTGGGTTTTTATGTGATGCTTGTATTTATTTTGTCGTGTGGCAGGAGGGTGCTGAGCAGAGGAGGTGGCAACCATGGCAGGTGAAGCCCATCAGAGAGGGGTGGTGCTTTAAAGGCTGTGGCTGTTAGTAGGTTCTTGGCTGGAGGCTGGCTGAGAGAGGCAGCTGAAGGGGCTCAGATCTTATGGGATTGTTGTGAGTGGGCTTTTTCCTAGTGGGTGGTTTTGCCCTGTGAGATCCTTTCAGCGGCTTTCTCTTCCTCGTTGTTTACCTGCCTCACACAAGGGACAAGCTTGAGGCGCAGTGTGAGCTCAGGTAGGCTTGTGTGTCTGGCTGGGATGACCTTTGCTGGGACAAGCAGTGCTGTGTCCAGGTTTTCCCAACTCTCTCCTGCTTAACTGAATGTGGAACAAAAGCTATTTTTTCACGTGAAAGATGTTTAGACAGTAGCTACAACTGAGGGGATGGAGACACTTGCTCTCCCTTGGACAGAGCTACAACAGCTTCTGTATTCTCTGAGGGCTTTGGTTCTAAGGCATGTTTTTTTTTTGGTTCTGGTTTCCCACTTTGTGGTGAGGGATCTGTGCCCCCACATATCAGCTGCATGCAAGAGGGTGAGATCTGGGTCAGACTAGCTGCCTACTGTACAAAATTGTTGTGGTGCAAAAGGCATCATGTAGATTACATCTGCTGACCTGGATTTTTAATATGAGCTTGTACTTTAGCTGGAGGCTTTGCTGGCATCCTAGTCACCAGTTACCTGAGCTATAAAACCTTCAGAGCCTGTTTGCTGTTGGTGACTGTGCTTTCGTAGGAGGGTGATTAACAGCCAGCCAAGTAAGCCAGCGTATGCATCAGCTTTTTTCCTGTGTGGTTATTTGGGGGGGGCTGGACAGTGACTGTCCTGTGAGCTGCCTTCGCAGCAGCAGAGAGGGTGGGTGGAAACGCATTTCTTGAACTTCTATTCACGTTTTGGTGCTGGCTGGTGAAGCAAAAGCAGTATGTCAGCCTTGCAATTTGGCCAGCTCTCTAGCCTTGCTGTCCCAAGCCAGGTGAATTTCGAAGAAACAAGTGGGAGAAGAAAGCTATTCTCTGGCTGAGGAAGGGAAGATGGCAAAACCATCTTGATGTGTGGCTCTGAGTCAGTGAGAGTGCTGGGGTTACGTGCTCATACTGACTTCTGTGCTCACAGGCGTGGACTGCTCTGCTTTTGCAAAGCTGACTGCTTAAACATAGTCCTTGGTCTCCTCTCTGCAGAAACCTGGAGGAATCCTCTTGTATAAACTCGGTTGTGTTTTTTTTTTTTTAAACCTAAGTCAAGGAGTGACCCTGACTGCTTTGAGACTCACTTGTTTTGCTGGGCTATGACAGGAGTGACATGAGTAGAGGTGTCATTTATTCTGATGGGTAAAACTGGGGTGCAGGGTCAGGTGTGGATATTGCATTGCTTATGAAACACCCTGCCTTGCCAATAACAACAAAAAAATCCTACATGAGTGACTGTGCAGTCATGCCCTGCATTTTAGCTTCAGCAGGGGAAAAGGTGGATCATGCAGCACGTTCACATATTGGTGGTTGGATCCTCCTCCAGCAAGAGGCTGTTAACACAGAAGATGAGTTAAAGGAGCAGAAGGCTGTGTTTGGTGCTTCATGTTGAATTGGTGCTGGGAACCATGGGGCCAGGCACTGGCCTGGCACAGTCAGATCTGTGTTTGTGCACTGGACCACAGAGCATGCTGGCTGGCCTTTGATTTTGACTTTAGCGGAGAGGAGGATTGAGCCAATACCACATCATGGTGGTAGGTCTCCTCTCTCTTGAGGTCCAAGTGGAGGCCAGGACCTGGTGTTCGGGTCTGTTCAGTCTCTGTTTTCCTGTGGGTCTTGCCTGTGGTGAGGCTGGAAAGGTGCAGATGCTTTCAGCTCTGCCACAACTCAGTTAAGCTCTGTTCTGGGTGCTCAAAGTATAGGAGTGTGATGTGGCTGCTGTTATGTTTGGGTGCCTGAAACCAGATGGGACCATGGAAATAGCTGTGAGCCCTGGTGTGAAGCATTCAGCAAGTTTAGGCTTGGAGAAGTAGTAAAATTAGATTTCTAGAGGTCCAAAGCACGCAATGGAGTCTGTAGGCTCGTAACAATGTTTTGCTTCTTTGACCTCTCTCCCCTACCTATAGGTCTCCACGACAGTCATATGAAGAAGACGACGGTGGTGTAAGGGAAGCTGAAGTCAAACTGGAGCAGGTCCAGCTGGATCAGGAAAGCCAAGAGGAGATCCGGGAGGAGAATGTGGCTACTGGGGAGGAAGAGAGGCTGTGCCAAGAGGAAGAACAGATTCGAGAGGAGGAAGAAGAGAGAGATGAGCAAGAGGTGGGATCAGGAGGAGCTGGCCTTCTCCCCACAGGGCTGGTGGGAGGGCTGGGGGCTGTAGTTCAAGAACTCAGCTCACCATTGTTGCTTACACTGCTGGGTGTTGACTCCAAGTAGATGAACTGTCATGGCATAACCTGGGGCTGGTGCCAGTCTTGCCTGTGCTCATTCTTGGGGTCACCGCAGGCAGTCTCTGCCCTCTTGTGAGGGTAGTGTGTTTGCTCCCAGAGCTTGTGATAGGTTAGTCATGTCCCTGCAATACTGAGAGAGAAAGTGCTATTGTTTCTCCTGTGGTTTTGTGGGGAGTGAGTACTCTTCAGGAGACCTCAAATCTAAATCTTACTGCTTGTTTTTCTCTCCCCAGCCTTTATCACACCTTTGGAGCACTTTGGCTTGATATATCTCTAAATCTTGTTCTGCTCCTAGCTGAGGTTTTCTTTGTTCTTCTAATGTATTTCCTGGTAAACGAGAGAAAAAGCTGGAACTTCAGTGTGCAAGTCTGTTAGGGTGGCTGAGCTGCAGATATCTTCTGTTGTAAATGGATTCTGACTTGCTGTGTCTACTGAATTTGAACTGTTTGACTCTTTCTAGCCCTTCATTCTAAAGCCAGCTGCTCATTCTCTTTGTGGCCTCTAAATGAGAAATTCACATTTTCCTATCTCAGTAGTGGTAAGAAATAGTTATTAACTGATGCAAGGACCTCTTTCCGTATCATTTTTGGAACCTTGAGCCTGCAAAATTTCTCTCATGTTTTTATTTCCAAAGTTAACATGTGAGCTTCTTCCTGGATGCTTCGGAATTAGATAATGTGAACTCAAGGTCTTTGTGCTCATTTGTTTGTTTAGTGTAATGCAGAAAGCCTGGGCAAGAGGGGAAAATCACTTTTGTCTCATAGTAAGCGCTTTGACCAGCTTACTTCCTGGCTTGTTCATTTTCTGCACTCAGGAAAAGAAAAGAAGGAGAAATGAAGAAGAAGATGACACACCAGAAAAACGCCAGAAGGCCCCAAGTCCTGCCAGCCTGGAAGAGGAGGAGCTGTGCTCTGACCATACCACAGTGTGCTCCATGAAGGTTTGTGTTCCTGGGGCTGCTCTGGAGGCAATGGAAGCTATCACAATAGAGCACCTAACCAATGATGAAAGATGAGCCAGGGCTTGTGGTAACCTACAGTGTGAATCCTGTTATCCCCCTCCTGCTACAGGCTGGGACAAATAATTTGATCTGTTTCCTTCATCTTCCTTGGTTGTCAGCCTCCTCTTTTCCTGCCTTGCCTGCTTGAGCTGTTGGAGGTTGTGATTGTCTCTCTCTGTGTATGCTTTGCCAGTCACCGTAAATGCCTGAAGTTCATTGAGGACTCTGGGAAATATTGTAATACTGAGAAATCTATGCTTTAAGCTTATGAATTTGTTCAATGGCACATGAACTTGGTCAGAAAATGAAATTTCCTTCCCCCCTCCCCCCCCCAAAAAAAACCCCAACCCTGAAGCACTGGAATTTCCCTATCTTAGTTTAAATAAAATCAGAAAGTATGACTTAAGTTTTTTAAACAAATTGAGATTCCTGATCTCTAAAGCATTGTGTCATAGTCCTTCCCAATCACATCTACATTGATGCTCTTGTGAAACTTCTATTTTTAACACCACCTGAATTGCATCTTGTGACTTCTGTTGTATTTGCTACAAATCCTCAGTTCTGTTTATGTGCTTTTCAATACAATAGCTACAGATAAGTGGTTTCTGTAGTGAATAGATTTTTTGTCCTTTTAAGCTGTAAGCCTGTTGATTATAGCAGTAAGGGAAATGGTGAGGAGCCTGAGTAGCCTGTTAATCAACTGTTGGTGTGTGGGGGTTTTGTGGTTTTTTTTTTGGTTTGTTTGTTTTTGTTGGGTTGGGGTTTTTTTTGCATTTATATCTGTGTTACTGCTTAATCGGTGTTTCTTGTATGGATGCTTCCTCTTGCACCAGTAAAATAGATTGTAAGATGAACGTTTCATCATCTACAACCATCATAACCATCATCAGGTTCTTGCTCTGTTTGAAAAAGCCTTTTAAAATTCAAATAGAGAGGGGAGAAAGTGTGGGTTTGGATGTAGGCCATGTGCTAATGTTAAGTTTGAAAAGTGGGGTGAGGGTGGCCAAAGCGTATCCCTGGACTGAGACCAATGGGGAAATGTGGAAACACTTCCAGTACCTTTTTTGTGCTGAAATTTTCACTATTGCAACCCCAAAACCACACATAGCTTCCTGACCTGAGCTTAAACGCTGCTGCAAGGATTAGCCCAGGGAAAGGTTTAGAAATATTGTCTCTGTGTTTTATAACAGTGATGTCAGAGCTCACCAATACAGAAAGCCAAATGTAAAGCTGCTTAGGAAAAACAGGAGGTTGGAATGTTTCCAAAGGAAGGAGGTTCTTTACACCCCAGCTAGCAGTGCTTTATGTGAGCACTAAGAATTAAACACAATGACCACCAAGAAAGTGTTTTGGCATGGAATTGCTCAGCAGAAACACTGCTTGCAGTGGAAAGATGAGAGCATCTGCAGTGTGTGGTGAGGTTGCCTGCCAGCTGTAGCTGGTGGAGGTCAGATACACATCTGGGGCAGGTTAAGTGTTGGGCTACAGTGGGATGCGGTGTTTGGGATTCAGAGGGTCAGTGTGGCCTGGAAGCCAAAATGGCAGAAGGGAAGCCTTGTACCAGCCCTGTTTTTGTCCCAGGCTTCTTGTGAGCTCTGAGTTTTAAGGTTGGCTGAGTGAACAGCTGTTGTTTCTTCTGGCCTTTAGAAAGTGTTTTGGACCAGAGAAATGCATGGCTCTCGTGGCAGAAAATTGTCCTGCAGAACAAAGAGAGGTAGTTTCCAAATAGCTTAGGAAAACTTTGTTCCTACCTAGACTGTTGTGCTGAGACCAACAGCCTGTTTCTAGGCCCCTGTGTGTTTAACCTGATGCTCACTTAGGACCTTTTGGAAGCATCTGTGGTTGGCTTGCACTTGCACAGTGTCTCCTCAGAAGGGTTTGCAAAGTTTTTTCCTATTGATATCTTACCTACCTGTGGTTGAGAAGCTGAGGGGTCTACCCAATTTCCCTTTTAGGTGCTGTTATACCCCATGAGGTGCTAGCCTGCCCATCAATGTCCCTGAGGGGTGGGCAACCCAATCTCTGAAGTCATGGCTCAGGCATGCAGAGATTCGTCCAGCACCAAGCAAAGGAGCAAGTTGGTAGCAGATGAACAGCCTGCCCAGCAGAAACTACTGGCTGGAGGGATATCTGTCATGCTGCTGTGTTGGGACCTTGCAGAATGACTCTCCCTAATGCATCTCTGTAGACCAGAGTTGCACTGCATGTTGGTCGTTGTGCTCTTCTCTAATGGGTCTCGTGCTCTTTGGCACAGGTGTTAAACACGTCCTCTCTGTGACACTGTGTTGTCTTCTGCTTAGCTAAAATTTATCACCAGTGTCCTGAAAGCTTCTTAAAATGAGAACTTAGTGTGGCTTTTTATCTGCTAACTTGGTAGGTGATGCTTTCCACAGCACAGGCAACAGTATGCAGGGAGAGAAAACTCCTTTTTACTTGGTTGCTGCTCCTTGGCTTTGTTGAAGCTGCTGTTAAGAAATAGATTTCCCTTTGACTCAAAAGTGATTTTTTTCTTTCTATGTTCTTGTTTTTTGGGGCATGAAAGAGCTGTGATGTTTAGCAACGTTTCAGCTTTCCTTTATTCTGTGGTTGTGAAGTGCTTGCTTGCCTTCTTTGCTTGTCTTGGCCAAAGAGTCCCTGCATAGGAGCCTCTTGTGCAAAACCCTTTCCTGATGGTCCTGAAGGGCTGCCTTGCAGGTGTCTCCACAAGCCGACTTCCCCTGTCTGTGCACTCCTCTGGTGGGGTTAAGCTGTGATGTGATTCGTGCCTTTCCTCCTCATGTTTTGCTCCTCTTCTGTGGATGTGGCTGGCACTGCCTCTAGTTCTCCTTCTTTTCTGTACGGACTTGTCACTTTCTCTCTTGTGTCTGACTAGAAAACTAAATGTCTGAGAAAGCAATACATGGTCCTTGAGCAGGGAAAATGGTCTTGGTTGTTGTTTCACTTGTCAGTCAAGCTACAGGTTGTTGGTTTGCCCCTGAAACTTGTTGGGCTACTACTGTGCACTGATGTTTCTGATTGGGATTCTGCTTATCTGCTTTGGAAAGGAGAAGGAAATGGCATGGTCAATGTGGGAACATAGGGCTGAGTAAGGCATTTCCCACCAAAATCTGGGTGAGAGAGCAGGGAAATTTTTGAACTATGGTCAGCCAAGGTGACCTACATCCATTTGAGGTCCATGGAGAAAAGTAATATCTTGTCTCCTCTCTTCCACTCTAGATCACGGACAGAACTGAGTCACTGAACCGCTCAATAAAGAAAAGGTATGTGTCTAGGGGTGCTGTGGGCCTTAGGGTAAAGCAGATCACTTCCCCCAAATGGAGGGTGCCAGAAGGCTCTGCTGTGGGTATGAGTATCAAACTGTGACCCTCAGAATCCTTCCTTCTGCTGACGGTACTAATCCTCTTCTTGTTTCTCTAGTAACAGCATAAAGAAGACCCAGCCTCCCCTTCCTGTGTCGAAGATCGATGACAGGCTGGAGCAGTACACACAGGCTATTGAAGTAAGCTGTTGTGTTGTATCTCTGTCCATATACTCCAAGAAGCTGTCTTTACGTGGTATTGTTCTCCCACTGTGCCTCTTAGTCTCACCATCTGGGATATGACAACTCCCTTTGGATGGGAGCAGGCCTTTCTCCTGTCTCTATATCCCTTCACAACATAAAGTAGGTTTCTTTAGCAAGCTGCCTCATCCTAGCTTCCTCATGCTCCATGCTTAAAGTGTAGGAGCATCTGACAGGAACTAGCAAGACCTCAAAGTCAAAAGTTTCCTTTTACATCCCCTCATCCCTGAGGACCTCCTATTACGGGGTGGGGGGTGAAACATACCCAAATCACACTTTGCCTGACAGTGATCTTTCTCCATTTATTTTGCAGACATCCACAAAGGCTCCAAAACCTCTCCGACAGCCCTCTCTGGACCTTCCCACCACAAGCATGATGGTAGCCAGCACAAAAAGCCTCTGGGAGACTGGAGAGGTTGCAGCTCAGTCTGCAATGAAGTCCCTGCCGTGTAAGGTATGGCACTTGCAGGACTTGCTTTTCTTGTGCAGAAGAAGAGGGGCTGGCCTCTATGCACTTACACTTATATTAGCCTGTTGATATGGCTTATTTGTGGTGCCCACCAGCTCTAAAGGCTAATTAGAAATATTAGTATATTAGAGATCTAATCTCCTTTGTGAGCATACAAGGCCTTGTACCCCAGAACTTTGCTTGATCTCTGCCAGGGACCTGAATTGTTCCTTGATGTTACAGCTGGGAAAGCCTCTGCTATACTGGTTGAGGCTCTGCTTTGAAATGGGAATAAATTCAGCTGGTGTGGAAAATGTGTATGTCTTCTGCAGGGGCTAGGACTGAACTCTAGTTGTTGAGCACAAAGTTGGATCTAGTACCAAGGTGATAAATCTTGTAAAAATGCAGAGATTATTATGTATTGCTCTCAACTTTACTTTCTGGTCATTGTGAACGAGGCTGATTCTCTAACACATGGGTTGCAAATCTGTGTTTATGTGAGCTAAATTCCTTCCACACACAAGAAAAAGCTTTGATGTTAACATGTCTTAAATAGTTAACGAACTTAAGAAAATAAACATCTTGGATCTCTCATCCTGGCTTTTGTTGAAGAGAGTAGAGAGAGAAAAATGTAGGATATACTGGGAATGGGAAGAAGTTTTCGGAGTCATGGGATTTAGCTGCAGCTGTTGTAGGTCAGATGATGTGATATTATAAATAAAAAAGGAGGTCAGATGTGTGAGTTTGAAAGGGACGTGAAAAAAAGGCATGTTCAGCAGCATTAGCAGTGAAGGGTAATGAGAGTATCATCTTCTCAGGATATCGTGGCTGGAGACATTGTGAGTAAAAGAAGCCTTTGGGAACAGAAGGGCAATCCCAAACCTGAGACTAACATCAAGGTGAGTTAGTATCTGTGCAAGTATGGAAAGCACTTGTCCTACTGTGAAAAAGAGAAGACCTCTTAGCTGCCTTGGAAATATTGAGAAGATGGTGATGTTCTGTGGGGGCAAGGGTTGCCTTTATCTATGCAATTGCATACCTAAGAGCTCTTCCTAATAGCGAACTGCTATAGCTTCAATCCTAGTAAAAGCAGGGGAAAAAAATAATTTTATAAACAGTAATGCTGTCTTGTTTTTAGGCCATGGGTAGGGAGCCCCAGCCTTCAAGGTTAAAATTGAACAGCAAATCTAAGTTGCTTTGTTCTTATTATGCTTTTTAATCTTGAGAGTAAAGAAAACATGCAAAATTAAACAGAACTGAACCAAAGGCAGTATCAACACTTGGGATTATGTGCTTCCTGATACGTTTGTGGGAATACCTATTTGAAATACAGCAAGCAGCTGCGGCTGAAACTGTCCAGGCTGGGAGAGGAAGGTGAAAGTGTCTTGTCTGTTCCTGGATTGGTGCTGCTGCCAGCATGTGAGAAATGAAACTGGCTCTTGCCATGAAAGAAACCAACTGCAGCATATGGGCATCTGGGGGTCTTAGATGAGTATTTCCTTTCTGTAAACATCTTGTGCTTGCTGTGTTACCTTGCTCGGGCTGATGACCACTTTCTCTAAGTGTAAAGAGTTTACATGGAAGGGGAATAAGGGAGTTTGGGATTGCAGACAACCATTTTGCATGCTCTTCTGGCTTCAGTTATTTAGTCTTGACTACCTATTTAAGGAAGAAGACTGCTGACTTTGGCTCTTTCTTTCTCTCCTGTTCAGCCCACTCCTGGCAAAAAGTATAAATTTGTTGCAACAGGCCATGGCCAGTATAAGAAGGTGTTGATAGATGATGCTGCAGAGCAATAGTATGCCTGGAGAACTCATTAACCAGGTAGGTGGGGTATGACCTTGTGCTGTGTAACAAACTTCTGGTGCTGTTCTGGCGGGAGGCTGGGGATCTTTCTGCCAGCTACACTCTGGGGGAGTTGGAAGGTACTGTATAGTAACAGCTGGAGCCCCTGCCTCTGGGCAAATGCCTGACACTCTGAACTGGAAGGGTGTGGGTACACGGTGGGCTTTGTTTTGGCCTCTGACTTTGTGAGGCTGCTAGGAAGCTGGATACCTGTGTTGATTTAATCTGCAGAGTAAACCCCTTAACTACTGCTACTTGGGTGTAGATGCTTTTTGCCTTTGCTAGTTCAATGGAACAGTCTATTTGCTGCTTTTTCTTACACTTTCTCACGTTGCAAGAAGTATATAGCTGGAGGTCATTCTGGCTGAGCATGGGGGCTGATGTACTCCTGAAATTCAGATGCTTCTGGGTCTAATTCCCTGATTTACCGAATTAATCGGGGGAAAAGCTTCTAATGATTTCAGTAAGCTCTTGGAATTAGCCCATAATGTGGTTGTAATAGGGAGGACGTGAGCATGTGCTGTCCTAGGTAGTCTAACGGAGCAGAAAGGACCATCCTCTGATGTGTAGCAAGGGAGAAGGCAGAGCTGGATTGCTGTCTCTGTGCCCTCTTGAAACGGTCTTTGGGTCTCATGCTTATATTGTGTTTGTGTTAATAGATATCCCGGTGTTATCTTGAGTGGATAATAGTAGAGGGTAGCAGCAATAAGGAGGAATGGCCTAGAGGGAGGTGATAACTGGTTGGATCCAACTGGGCAGCATCTGGCACTGTGAGAGGAGAGGAAGTTGTTGGGGGTGAAAACAAGCTCACTCTTTTTTCCTGCTGTAAAAAAGAAGCTTTATTTCATAGCCAAGCTTATAAATAGCTTTGTCTGCTACAAAACACCTTTTGTTTCTGAATTCTTCTGGATGCTGTGTTGTTTCTTTCTTTTTTTTTTTTTGTTGTTTTTTTTTTTTTTTTTTTTTTTTTCCCCTTCCCTCCCTCAAGGAGCTGGCTTCTGATCACAGCATATTGTTTTGTTTGGGGCTTTTTCCTTTTGTGATGCCCATTTAGAAGAGAAGCTCTCTTGAATGCCCCTTTGAGATGGGCAGCAGTACCAAACCCAAGCCTCCCTAAATCTATATTTTCAGATGCAAAGAAGGAGTCCTCAACTTGCTTCTCTGCCTCTGGTTTTCAGAAACCTATTTTAAGGTCTCCTCTTTGATCAGTCCTCTTCTTTTTCCTGAAGTCTACTTTGATGCAGCAGGGTCAGATCCTACTGAGCTTCAATTCTTTATAGCAAACAGGTTTTGCTAAGTTCTCAGCAGGTGTTGTTTCCCTACCTGAGATTCTGTAAGCAGTTCAAAGGAAAGTACCCTCAGCTCTGATTTCTTTTTTTTCCAGCATGCTCTCTTGAAAGGCCAGGAACTCTCATGAGATGTCCCCTAGGATCCACCCAGTGCTGTAATCAACCACTGCACAGCACTGTTGCCCTATGGGCTCATTCACAAGGAAGGGTTATTTGACTGTGAATAGCAAAATGACTGTGATATCTTGGAGGATCTTGGCTTGTTTCTGTTCTTGGGTTTTTATCTGGCTGTTTTGTGTGCTGAGAGGTCCATGGTCCTCAGCTTCTCTCAACCCCATTGAACTACACTCATCCTCTTTTCCTACTGACACATCCCTTGATGGCTGTCTTTTTGCTCCCTAACCCTTCTGGCTCACCCCTGTGTCTCTTGCTCAACACCACTTACCAGCTTTCTAGATGTGTGGGCACAGGTACAGACAGGTTTTTTTCCCCTTCCCTTCCTCCCTAAGCTGCACGACCTCTGAACAGGCTGCCGAGCAAGAGGTTTTCTGTAAGTGGAAATTTGGACTCTTACTAACTGCCTGAAGCTGTTTAACATTTAAAAAACAACCAAACTTCGTCCAGTGGCATTTTTCCTTCCCTTGCTCAGCACAGTGGCTTAAGCTGGGACATGTTGAAATGGCTCTTGATGCAGAACCACTTGCAGAAATCTCAGAATCGTAGAATCGTCCAGGCTGGAAAGGCCCTCCAAAGGTCATCTAGTCTGATCGCCCTGCAGTTGCAGGGACACCCCCAACTAGACCAGGTTGCCCAGGGCCTCATCAAGCCTCACCTTGAATATCTGCAGGGAAGGGGCCTCAACCACCTCCCTGGGCAACCTGTTCCAGTGCTCTGCCACCCTCACAGTGCTTCTCTCCCCTCGACTGTTCTCCTGCCAAAGTCTGTCCATGCCTGCTGTATGTCTCTGCCCTTTGCTCTTGGTGGAAGGACCAAAACACGCAGCCAGACCTGCTTTCCTCTGATTCCTGCTGTGGGTATCGCTCTCCTTGCTGGCAATTCTCCATCTTCCATCCTATGCAATGGGGCTTGTTTGTGGATGCAGCCTGGTGGGAAGCCCAGGAGATGCAAAACATAGGCCTTTCCTCATCGCTGTGTGTGCATTGTTGGCTCATTCTCAGTGGTTGTCATTGCTGCCCGACAAAGTGGATTAAAGCACAATTGCTTCTGACACCATCTTCTCTGGCCAGATTCACTTAGTCTTCCAAATATAATCAATATTGGCTGTTCTGCTTCATGCTAATGGTGTGGATCATATGAATGCAGACCCTTGTGCACATCTATCCAACTATCTATCACATTTCTAATGTGCTATTTTGACACTATGCAGTGAGGTCATATTTATCTGCTTTAGGCATTCTACATGTTTTAAGCTGCACTCTTTTTGACTTTGTGTTGCTGTGTGGAAATTTCTTGATAGACTTCTCTTGCAGCATGTTGAATTATCCTACAAAGGCTTACCTGGCACCTGATTGTGATTACTGGTGTGTTTCCAGCCTACCTCTTTTCGCTGCTTTCCTGGAAAATTAAAACTTTAGATACTTGTGTTATTCTTCCTTTTATTTTTTTCCCTTGGAACAGGAAAGGGATCACAGAAGACAGAATAAGACCACCAAAGAGAAAACTTCAGTGATGGTTTGATTATAACTGGGCTTTACTGGTAGCATCATTGCAAAATCAGAGGACTTTAAAAAAAGGCAAAAGTGTCTCTTGGTTTTGTTTGGAAGTCTGTTTGCAGTTTGGCCTGGGGACACTTTGGTCAACTCTGTATGCTCTGCACATGAATAGAATGTAAAGAGCTGTGTATCAAGTTTCCTATTTGGACTAAATATAGCAATCCTATATTAACTGTGTAGGAATAGCCCAGCATATGACAAAGTCCCTTGTGAAACAGAAATAGCTGATCTCCAGAGTTGCTGTTCATAAGTTTGGTGGTGATGGAGATTCAAAGAGTGACTGTAATACTGGAAAGCACAATTGTCTCTGTGGATGGACAGAGTTGGGGATTTTGATTTAAATACCCTCCCCGCCCCCCCCCCCCAGGAGATCAGGCATCAGTAGATATGCAACTATTAAGATGTTGCCACTTGCTAACCACACAGTCTCGTTTCCAGGAACCCCCAGAAAACAGCACCTTGTTAAATCCCCAGAGTTGTATACCCATATGCTGAATGAAGCAGACTCTTGTTGATTATAATGAAAACACTAACCCCACCACCCATGCTTTAAAAAGCACTGTAAAATACATAGCAGAACTTGATTTCTGCAGCAAAGTTAGTCTTTTGTGTGCTATGATTCAGTAGCCTGACCTAGGAGGACATAAATTAGTGTTTTTGGCAGGAGAACTGCTATGTGAGAGCAGGATGGGTGTCTTAGCTGTCCCTTGTCTGTGACTTGGATGAAAGGGTGAGTTTCCACCTTGTTCTCAGTGAACAGCTGTGAGATGCCCTCCATAACACTATTAGTGGACAAGGTAAAGAGGTTGTGTACCCACTTTTAGTTCAGTTTCTAAGAATCCATACAGGAGATATGGAGCACCCCAGATTCCTTCTTGTCTCATCTACAGCTGCTTTTATTTCTAGGATTTTTCTCTGTCCTAACACAACAATGAATTCAGATTTCGTCCTTCTCCTCTAAACTGGGCATTTTCTACAGGCAATCTGTCCTCTTCACTGTTTGCCTCCCCTCTCTTCCTTGTATTGCTACACACAATGCTTGTTGGCTCTTTAAAACAAGTGCATGTCTGTCTTCCTGGCTCACTATCTCTGGTTATTCATTTAAGCTTGTGATACGTTATTCATTTAAGCTTGTGATACGTTATTCATTTAAGCTTGTATACATACAGAGAGTAACCCGTAAACTCACAGCGCAAGGCTGCTGACTTGGAGGGATTTTATTTCATTTTATTTTTTTTCCCTTGTGCTTGGGTCTGTCAGGCAGTAAACCTAGACATAGGTGCTCTCTTGCTTGGTGCCCTGTAGGAACCTCCAGAGGATGCAGGCCTGGTGGAGTTTCCTGGCTTCAGTTGACTGCCCATCCTGATGCTGTTCTGTTAAAGCTCCTGGTCTGTTCCTCAGCTACATTGTGTCTAAATCGGCCCACCTCAAGCACAGCCGTGATCTTAGTCATGGGTTTGGTAGCCAGCTCCTTCAGTTTCCGAGCATCGAAGCGTGGCTTATGTAGAAGGATGGGTAAGCGGCGGGGAAGAAAGAAGCTTCCTTCCTTCTGCAGCTTCTTCTCTTCTGCTTGCTGCTTCTTTGCTTTGGTAACTGTCATCTGGTATAAAATAGCATCCCACATTCTTGTGGCTCTTGATTTAAACAGCCTATGGTCTTGACTGATTGCTTGAGAGCTGTCTTCCTTGCTCTCTTCCTTCTGTCCCACTTTTTCTGACTCAGGCTCTGGGAAGTTGGGTTCTTCTGACTGCACCATCAAGTGCTTCCTGAGGCGTTGCCAACCACCAGCATTGGCTCCAGGAGGTTTTGGTTCTCCTACTGATAGTAGTGCTGGCTCAGCTTTAAGGGGTGGACTGGTGTTTGGTAAACTGGGGGTCAAATGAGGTTGAGTGACATGTTCTGTCTTGGTGTCTGTGGAGGTGGCCCCCATGCTGTCAGTTTGTGCAGTGGTTTCTGTTTGCAGGTGTAGTTGTCTCCAAGGAGTGTTGGGTGTTGATGGTTTTAGAGTATTGTCATCTTGCTTGAGTAATTCAGGAGCTCTCTCTGATCCAGGTATTTCCATCTCACTTTCATGGGTTGTAGGCTTATTGGTGTGGGAATTGGAGGTGCTGGGCATTGGTGAAGGAGCCTTGATGGACTCTTCACTAGGAACAGGCTTGGGCTCCTTATGAGGCTCTGCCTCTGTGGCAGGAAGGAGAGGAGGCTCCATTGTGGGAGCTGAGGCCTTGTTGTGATCAAGTAGCACAGGTATCTGCCCTGGAGATTGTTCAGAGCAGCTTGTTTCAGCAACTGGAGAAGGTGGCCTTTTGTCTTCATGGCTGGTGGTTGCTTGGGTCTGATTTGACATGGATGTCTTAGCCTTGGGTGGCTTGACGCTGTGAAAATAAGTGTGTACTTTGGTGACATAGGTAACCTCTGGTGCCCTTTCATTACTGGGCATACTGGAAGGAGGTGGCTGGGGGCAAACAAATGTGGAAGGGTTGTCTGGACAGGGAAGGTGGATGTTTGTGTCTTCAGGCTGCTGTGGTGTCTCAGGAGCAGCTGGCTTGTGTAGCATGGGCATGGCTAGGGAGGTCGTGATCCTGAGGTGTTCAGCAATGCGCCTCTGCTCAGTGACTTTCAGTGTGAAAGGCTTGCTCTTCCGGAAAGGGGAGGAGACACGGTGGGTGACAGGCTTGATGGAGAGGTGGGTTGGGAGGCTAGTGGAAGGGGGTGTTGCGGTTTCGAGGGTCTCTGCTGGGGGAGCGCTTTCATTGTGCTCTAAGTCGGAACTGGCCTCGTTCACAGGTGAGAGGCTGGACCTAAAGGGCTTGGCTTGCTCTGAAGCTAGGACAGCATTTTTCTTGGCTGCCTTCTTCAGCAGCCGCTGGAGCCGCAAGTTGTCCTTCCCAGGCTTTGGTAATGTGGGAGGGGGAGGAAGGTGGTGGCGGATAGGAGCAGGCTGGATGGAGGATGATACTGTCATCAGCATTGTCATCTCCTGGAAGAGAACACAAAGCTTAGAGTTGGCATGGGCTTAGCCTTTGGCTAAATTCTGAAGTATTCATATATAAGGCCTCCTCTGTCCAAAAGCTATGAGTATAGAGTCAGCACTGTGGGAGAAGAGCATCAGTTTCCTTAGCTTTCCAAGGTAGCCTCAGTCAGTCTTGAGGGTGGTGTGGCAGGGTAAGTGATGTACTGAAGGGAAGCTGTACTGCCAGACCTGAAGGCCACCTGCTCCTGGCACTATTGCAAATTCCGTGGAGAGATTCTTGGGACCCCAGACATCCATGTCTTGGTGAGTCCTAATAGAATTTGGAAGGAAACTTAAAGAGAAACAGAGCAGGGCTGAAATGTTGAAGCTTTGAAACACTCTCCAGAGGCACAAATCAGATATATTTCATGACTTTCCAAATTCCACTTATTAATACTCTGATTACAATGTTATGTACAACAGAGCAGCCATGAACTACATGTCTCATTTTTGTCAAAGTGAACACTGGCCTTGAGTAATTTCAGCTGGCAGAAAGACATCCTGGTGAAATGCAGGACTTAAAAGCTCTTGTTTATGTGATGAGAAAGTGATTTGTGACAACACTAATTCTGACTGGTGTTTCTTTGTGTCAAGGACAGTGGCAACCTCCTCTTTCTGCACTCAATTTAAGATAAAGCCTAGTTTTCTCTTTCCATGGGGGAGCATTGTCACAGTCCTTCCTGTATCATCCATTCTTCAGTGAAACAGAAATGAGTTGTGGTCTGAGTTGGGTCTTATCCCCAGTGGTAATTACAGCTGCACCACCTTTGGCCAACACTTTTGCTGACTCACCACCATCTCCTTTCTGGTGAGCGCCAGTCAGAATTCCTGCAGTCAAGCTAAAGATTTGTGTTGGGAATGGAAACATAAAACTAGTCTCAGTTCTCCCGTTTCCCTTCCTGAGCAAGGCTGGCGAACACCAAGCACTCAGCCTCTGACCTGTCATGACTCTGGCAGCCCCAAAAAAGAAATCTGATTCTGTCCTGGCTCTCACTCGGCACAGAGTTGCTGAGCTTTTCTATGAAATGAGGCATAAATCACTGAGCCCCTTAATCCCTTGGTGCTGGATGCAATTGAGCATCTTGAAATGAGGAAGGGGAGGTGGGAGATGTCAAGATTGCTCAGAGGGGCTATTGCCAGTGCTGTACTTGATTCCTAGTGGTTCCCAGCCTGCTCTGGTTAGTGTGGATGTGTAGTGTGATAACTGCTGTGTGGGAAAATTATCCTGAATAAATCTCTCAAAAGCTCAGAACAGCTATTTGCACTTGGATGCCTGGTGTTGTCTTTGGGCTCGCAATGCTGGTGTCAGTGTTGGGCTGGGAAGCTGATCTGTACCAAGAAAGCAGATGGCCTATCTGCCAAACGAGTCGGGGGAAAGAAGGATGATTTTTCCAGGCCTGGGGGAAAGCAGCAGCAAATGGAAGCACTGAAGAAGCGGCTTGTGGGGCACAAAGCCTTCAAGGTCCAGCTATTGCCACAGTGGTCAAGCTTTAGAGTAGATGGTGTGGTGGGCAGAGTCTGGGTAGTGTTTAGCAAGTGGTACGCTGCTACCACCTGATGCATTTACTTTGGCTGCAGGCATGAAAATCCTCCCACTGTTTTGGTGAGGGGCTCGGAGGGGATTTGTGCCAGCTGGGTGTGACAACTGTTGGGCATTCCCAGTGGTTTATCAACTTCATGCCTTAGGCACAAGGCTGGAATTAGGATTTGCTCTATTCCAAGAGCTACTCTTAGAAGCAAGTCTGCACTGGCCAAAAAAAAGGCTGAGAGCCCATTCCTTCATCGTATATCTGCTCTCTTTCCCA
This sequence comes from Pedionomus torquatus, assembly GCA_013398155.1. Classification (NCBI taxonomy): domain Eukaryota; kingdom Metazoa; phylum Chordata; class Aves; order Charadriiformes; family Pedionomidae; genus Pedionomus; species Pedionomus torquatus. Next base: position 298,257 of record VZRU01001390.1, on the reverse strand, counting down.
GCTTTGTGGATACTCTAGGTTCTCCTGAATCAGAAAGCCAAACTGCCTCTGTTGGAGAGGTACATACTTGCTCTTGTGCAACACTGGTCTGATTCTGTTTATATAGGAATTGGCAATTGCTTGCATGATTTTTATCTGCTGCAAGGTGAGCTAGTGCATGCATCTGATGTTAAGATTGATTGTGGAATGATTTCATCTGCTTCTGTTTAATGTGGTTGCATGGATAGCCCGTACTACAAGATGAGCTGTGGTCCAGCAGCACTGGTAAGCCAGAATTATAAGGCTGACCTACTTCAAGCTTGTATCGGGAATACTAAAGAGGCAGGGCAGTGAACTTCCTAACTACTGAGCAGCTCTTTGAATGATTTCCTTGTCCTATGGACTGCTGCTCCCTAGAAAAACTCAGGTTCTCTCAGACAGGTCAGAGCAGAATCTTGCCTGACACAGTGCAAACTGCCAGATGCTGCTGAGGAGGGCATGGGGGTTCTTAGAGTAGGAAGTCTAGCTGTAATCTGCATGCACCAGGAAAACCTTCCCTCTGTTCCCAAAGTTAGATGTGGCTTTGTGTGCCCTATAATCTCAAGACTTGTGGCCTTGTAGCCTGTGCTCTTAAAACCACTCTTGCTACTGTCTCAGTATCCCAGCTGACTTGGAATCTGCTGTGCTGTGAGTCTTGGAGACCTTGTGGGTAGTAACTTCCATGGCATGTTGACTGTGCCAGAATGTGTTAGTTTGACTAGAGAGGCAGAGAGATGTTAAGAGACAGCAAAAGGAAATTAGGTCTTAATTTATTTGCCTTCCCTGTTGTGCTTGGCTTTGAGTATCATTCAGAGCTTTGTGTGCTCAGAAATTCTGCAACAAGGGAGATTTCTTAACATCTTGCCCCTTCCTGAATAAGGAAGCAAAAGCAATGGGACAGATGGACTTGCTTTATTGCCTGCAGAAGGGCCAGAGCTGAAAACACAGGGACAACAGGGAAAATACTGCCTGAGAATCTTGGGGGTGTTTGTGACCAACTAGAAATTGATCTAAAAGCTGAGTCAAGAGGCTTGCAAAGGGTTAACTTTCCCTGCTACTGGTTGAGTGCCTGTGGGTGGAGGGGAGGTCACCCTCTCCTGGACCCCAACTGTCCTCTGGAACTCCACTCCATTCTCAATCAGCCCCAATCTGGGAATGGTGGGGAGAGTTTCAGCATGGAGGAGTCATTTATCATGCAATGGAAAAGTCATCTGCATGCTGGAGTCCCTTGGCTGCACCAGCTGTCCTGTGTGGAGCAGATCGAGAGCTGCAGGAACCTGATACTGCTGCAGATGGTCCCAAGTGGAGAGCTGTAGCTGCTGGGGGCTGTAGGAACACATTCTCTGCTTTAGTGGCTTTCTGGGGCTTGAAGGAAACCTGCTAATCTCCTCCTTGGGAGGAGGGGGCTGGGCAGGAGCATGTTCTTCCTTCTGCCTGGGCAGTCGTGACCTTTCTTGGGTGCGCAACCCTCAGTGCCTTCTCTGCTGTGGGCACGTAGCACAGCTGGCTGTCCTGCAGCTCTGAAGCTTTATGGGCTGATTCACAGGAGTTTGTGGAAATAAACAGGAGAAAACCTCCTGTAGTCTCTGGAAAGATGCTGCCCCATTATAGCCCATGGTATCGCTTATGGCAGGCCAAACAGTATGCATAAACTTGTTTTCTTGTCTTGCAGCTGAGCTTGGTCCTGACTCGATGCAATCCTCAATGCCAGTATTTCCTCTGCTTCACGGAAGATAACTGAAGGATGTTTTTCTTCTCCTGCCTGATGTCGATCTACTTAACTACAACAGCTTGACTGCTCTTGGGGTGTGAGCAATACCCCATGCTGCCTCCAGTTGGATGAAAGGAACTAGATCAGCTGGGAAAACCCATCTCTGTTCTAACCTTCTACGTGACTCTTTGGCTTCTTTTTTGTTATTTTTGTTTTTTTTTTTTTTTTATTATTTTTCACCTGTCTCTGCTATGGAGATGGGAGGCTGTCGCTCTGCTCCCTCTCTCCCTTTTTTCTTTTGCAAGTGTTGGAAGAGAGGGATCTGCAGGGCTTTTGCTACATGATGAAGAATTTCTACTTTTGTGGCTCTTGGTGGCTCGGTGGTGGGAGAGAGTGAGCTCAACAGAAACTTGGTAAAATAATCAGTGTTTGAAAGGAGGGCAATGGGCAGATCCTGAGTGTGAGGAGACTGCAAGGACCACTTGTCACCCTGTTGGTGTCTATGGGTAAAGTCTTCCCCTGTTATAATGCAGCCTCTGTCCCACTACAACATCTGTTTTGAGGGTCTTCTGTCTGTGTATGTCAAATCATGTTCAATTTAGTCCTGTTTTTTTTTTCTTTAGTTCCCAGATCATCCTTGAATCACAGTTACTTACCCGTACCACAATGGTATGGGTCTTAATAGTTGGCAGTAGCTTGAAAATGCTAGTTTCAAATAGCTGCTGCCGCCTTCTCTCTGTCTAACATGGGTTGGAGGTCTCCTTACCCAGGTGAGAAGTGCTGATCACTGGCATTATCTCCCTTCTTTGGGAAAGGGATTTGCTTCTTTTCTAACCTGTGGGATCCAGTACTCGTGACAGACTTCTGAATGTCAGAGGTGGTGGGCATGTTGATAACCCACCTGCTATGTTTACGAAGGTGGACAGGATATCTGGGAAATAGCTGCTTCTCTTATGCTGGAAGCTGCCGCGATGAAAAAGCATTCTAGTAAGTTGTTTGGGAAGGTCAAGTCTTGCTATGAACAGGGGAAACTGAGCACTCTGGTCTTGGACCTGGGATCTGTAAATCAGCTCCCAAGGCCATTTCTGAGCTCTCCCACATCTTCATATTTCATGGTGTTAGCATGTTCCCCATTCCTTCTTTAAAGTCTTATTCCTGCCCTCTTCCTATGTCAACATAATTTTGCAACTTGCTTCTGCTGTTCTGGAGTGAGGGCAGCTTCTCTCTCTTCCTGCATCAGTTTCCTTTCTGCTTATATTTACTGTGTCCTGAATTTTTTTTTTTTGGTAAGCATTTAATAAAATTTGAGAAAGATGTTGTAATGATGGCAGCTCTGAGGATTTTGTTGATAGAGGAGTTCCTGCAGCAAAGTTTTCCAAGATCTTGCAGCTCTCTGCTTGAGTGGAAAATGGAGGAGAAGAAACATCAGGCTGAATGACAAGAAGAAGAGGAGCATGATGTGTGCAGGAAAGGGGTTTTCTGTATTCCTGCCCTATTTAGGATATCCTTGTCATCTTGCTGCATTCTTCGTTGCTATTGAAGGTAATGGAGAGTGTCTTGTTGCAGAGCTGGTGGAGAAAAGCTGTGCTTTCCTGGTCCCCATATCTCTTGGCTGTGTCTGTTCCCTGTGCTGCCATGTTATCCCAAATCACCATCCCCTCAGCAGGCCAATGGTGCCCCTCAGCAGGCCATTGGGCCTTGGACCCCCATGTGGACTCTCAGTACTCTGACCTTGAGGCACACCTCAAGGTGTTGCTCCTCTCCAATTTATTCTTTCCTCTGATTATGATAATGCAAAAGGGGAACATTCTTTTGTACAGCATCCGCTATTAAATGAATCTTTGGGAGTTACAGTAGTACTGAAATGGGCAGCTTGCCTTTCCATAACAGGATTCAGGGCTGCTTTTTTTCCGCAACAAACTTGAACAGATGATTCTATATGAGTGTATGCAAGACAGGATTGAAAAACATGGCCCATGACTATTGCAATGCCCATTTCCCGCAGGCCACAAAGCAGCATTATTTAAACTTAGGGAAAACTCAAGTCTTTTTTGAATGTTGTATCTTTATATAAGCACTTGGTCTGCCTAGATACTGGGAGTTAGACTTCATCCGGTTCTCTTTCCTGGTATAAAATAATTATAGGCTCATTTTTATGTACATGAGCTGGCTAATTAACAGGCTTGCAGCTCTGCTCTGGGCCTCCAGTGAGGTGTAGGGTCTAAAGTTTCCAAATGACTTTGTTCCTTGAAATGTGTCTGTGATTTCTGCTCTTGGAAGGAAAGGTCAGACTTGGAGACACCTGGGCCTGAATCTCAGAACTTCCCCTGCCAACGTGATCACCTTAGGGAAGGAAAATAAACAAGCTCAAAGGGCGGGGTGGCTATAAATAATAAAGAGGCAGCTGGTATGCTACTGAACAAGGCTCCGAGGTTGGTTTATTGGTAGCCCTTGCCAGCTCAACACACTCTTGCTAATGCTGCATGATACATGTATTTTTTAAAGCAGGTAAAGAATGGATCTGACAGTGACAAAAAGTGTAATTAGAGCTAGCATTTGCTTCAGAAATGATGGACTTGTAACAAGGATCCTCATAATGAGACAGACTGCAAGTGATTTCCCTGTGATTTTGCATTGGGTCCCCTGAGGGTTTTGGTTGCAGTGGAACAATTTGATTTAGATCATAAATTTCAGAAAGGTGCTTAATCTCTTCACAATAACTCCAAGTAATAGTCGTTTAGCAATGCTAAAAACATGCACTCTTCATCCTTCAAATTGATAGGGGGGAGAAAAAAAGTATGATGATCTTGGGGCTTTTCAGAGCGATGGGAAGAACAGGGAGGGAGGCTGAAACAAGGTAAGGGGTAAATATCCTTGGAATTTATATGAGCAAGCATTTTAAAGCATGAAGGCAGCAAGGTGTTTGATTGGTTAAGCAGTCCTTCCCTGAGGCTTTAGAGAGACTGTGGGTGGCTGCACCTTGACTGCTCTCCTGCCTTGCTCACCTCCTCTTGGGAAAGCCCAGAACAGCAGTTCCAGGCACTGTTCCTGGCTCCCTCTTGCTGCTTGGGCTTCATCCTCACTGTCTCATCCATATAGGTGTAAATATTCTGAGGATGAGCCCCTGGCTATCTCTCTAGCTGTCCAGCCTGATCCCTTATCTTTAGAGAGGCAGGTAGCCTAGATCTAGGGTATGCAAGGAGGATCTTCAGAATCCCACAGGGGTTGTGTCTTAGATTTCTAAAGCAGATGGAGCAAGTGCATTTTCCAAAGCAAACAGCTGAGTGATGGAGCAGCAATCTACCACAAAAAGCAGGAATCAATGTTAATTAAGAAAAGACGAAATTCAGTACTTACTGGGGTGCAATTTGTTTCCATCTGCAATTACTTGCATGTTGGGTGCATTGTGTTACTTGGTTTGGTTTACAAAATTAACTGGTCATCGTTCCCTTAAGATCATTTCAGATGCTGTTTTCTTGCAATGTTTAGATCCCTGTAGATAAATTCAAAACATCAGATGGAAAAGAGTATTTACAGTGGCAAATAAGTACAAGAGGTTTCTCAATAAATGAAGTGACTCCTTTCTAAAAGCAAGAAAAGTTCCATCAACTAAAATTAGCATGAAGAAGGGCTATCAGATAACGCCATTGCAGGGCCAAAGCTGGGAGCATGCGAAGTCTGGCATCTAAAGTACTGGAGAGGTGAAGGGCAGATGATAGTGATGTTGCCAGGACTGATATTCTAGCAGAGTAGCAATGAAACCAGTTGGAGGCTTTTCAAGTTTGCTGGTTAGATTTACTGTTTTGTAAAAGTCAGGGTTGCAAAATGCAAATCTGGAGCTTTGCTTTGCTTGTTACCGTCCCCAGAGAGGAAGAGTGCAAATTCTGGCACTATCCCTACTTATTCGTAGAGAGGGATGTGCTGTATGTGGACCATACAAGTGCAGAATATGCTGTGCTGGAAGCAGAGGGGATTTAGGGTTGATCAGTTTGGTGAATTTTGGTTAGGGGTTTGCGTGCAGTTTGACTTGAAAATCAGGGCAGAGACTGCTAAAGGGAGCTGCTAAAGATGTCACCGATGCCCACCTTTGCCCTGACTGCACATGCGAGCTGCATTGTTATTTACCACCTCTGGGTCCCTGGGCATTTCATCCCTTTTTTCCAGCAGTCATCCCAGTTTGGGCTTTGCTTTTTCACAGCGTTTTGGGAGCCTTTTAGTGTGGGTGCCAAAGCAGCTGGTAGGTTAAACATGCTCACAGGGAGATAGGGTTATGCAAGAGCAATTTCTCTGGAGGTGTCCAAAACAGCTTTATATCTGATTCAAGCCTGGTCTGTTCCATCTGGCTTTTGAAATGCTGGTGAACTATACCAGAAAATCAATTCTGAAGGCAAATTCTTGCTGCTTCTCCAGTACCACCTTGCTAAGACTTGTTGCTCATTGACCCTGTGTGGTAATGTATCTCTAATCTGACTTTGAGCCCCTCTGTCATGGATCCAAGACAGCAAAGCATTTCCCATGTCCATCATTGCTACAGCCCATGTGATCAAGCCAGCCCTTATGGAAAGGATGCAGATGCATCTTTGGGTTGGTGTTGGAGGCGAGCTTTCCATTTCCTTTCTCCCTCTCTATCTCCCTGATGACTGATGAGATCACACTTGGCTCTGCAGGACATGCTGCTCCTTAGAGCAGTGCTGACGTGTGGAAGGATTGCAGAGTAGCTGCTTGATCCTTCATGCAAATACCCTAATGCAATTAATTCCTCTTTGACTTATGACTTTAACAGCTCAAACCTTCCATTGTCTTTTAGGAGTGCTAGTGACTTTGTGTGCCTCCAACACTGAAAATGTTGCTGGAAAAAAAACCCTAGATAATAACCAGAGCCAAAACAACTGGAAACTTTTTTTTTTTTTTAAAAAAAAACCACATGATGAATAAGAAAACTTCAGGATTTAAAAATGCTGGAGGATGTGTTGTACCCTACTCTGCCACTGTCACCACAGAAACCACACCAGCCTAATGAGTTTCTTTGCAGCATGCACTGTATAAACAATACACAAGGCTGGTTTATCTTTGCATCTGGTGCTGAAGTAGGAGGTGTTTGGATCCCTCCCTATTTCTTAAGCAAACATACAGTTTCTGCTCTTGCAGGCAAAGAGTGGATAAAACATTTTGGGAGAGCTGGGGTCATTCGGCCTGGAGAAGAGAAGGTTCTAGGGAGACCTTATAGCAGCCTTCCAGTCTCTAAAGGGGGCCTACAGGAGAGATGAGGAGGGACTCCTTATCAAGGAGTGTGGTGATAGGATGAGGGATAATGGTTTTAAATTCAAAGACAGGAGATTTAGATTAGATACTAGGAAGAAATTACTGTGAGGATGGTAGGACACTGGAACAGGTTGCCCAGACAAGTTGTGAATGTCCCACCCCTAGAAGTGCTCAAGACCAGCTGGGTGGGGCTTTGAGCAAGCTGGTCTAGTGGGAGGTCTCCCGGCCCATGGCAAGGGGATTGGAACTAGATGATCTTTAAGGTCCCTTCCAACTCTAACTACTCTATGATTCTAAGGTGGGGGAAGATTCTCCTATTGACTGAATTTCACAGAAGAGAGTCTTCTGTGGAGTTGTTGATTGACTCCCTCCCTCCAAATGTACTGAGGAGAGCAGTGTCAGGAAGGTGGATGGAGGCATACATAGGTGACTTGGTAATAAGAGAAAGGAGAATAAAGGGCAACAAACAGCCTTTTTATGTCCCTGAGCCTGAGAGGTCATGGAGTTCCATCAGGAGGTGTCAGTACCCTGAGGTTCCTCAGCCACCCTCCAGGATTCAGGTAGATGAACCCACAACAGAGTGAATACTTGCTCTGTCCTGTATCTGAGCAACTGCTGCAAGAGGTGCATCATGGTGCACGGTAAGCACTGCACCAGGTCTTTTCTAGCTGGGAAAGGGTCAGAAATCCCAAGCCCAAATGGTAGGGGAGGGCATCAGAGGAACTGAGGAGGAAGTCTGGTCTTTGCTTGGCCCATTTGAGCTTTGATTCAGATTCCTCAGGATCCTGGCATCACCTGTAAAATGGCAGCAGTCTGGTAGTAATAGAAGAGCAGATCTTAAAGTTTAAGGCTATTCTGATCTCTGCTTGACTGGCTATATAAAACAGGTCATTGGATTTTACACAGGAACAGAAAATAATTAATTTTTCATATACATATTCTGGCCTTTCTCCGAGTGTACTTACTTAGTACCTGATCTGCCTTTTTATTGGCAACAGCTTTGATTAAATTGGAAAGAGTCTTTTGGTGAATGTAGTGTATCTGTTCTGACCTTGGACTGCTGATTATCCCACTCCAGAGAAAGGGTTTCTGCTTGGGGTTTAAAGAGAAGTGAGGGGAATGGATAAGAACTTAGTTTTCCTTCCTAAAAGGCTTTTGTGATTCCAGTTTTCCCCCTGCCCTTTAATCATTGTAAAAGGTCAATAATTGAAGCAGAAAAACATATCCCTGCCCTTTTCCAGTCAGCTTAATCAACATGTTTTCATGGATAACTTGAAGTGTTTCAGTGCATGATACCTGTGTAAGTGGACAAACACACCAAAACCAGATTAGCTGTATCATGCAAAAAAGAATCAAGAGATCTTGAAAGCATTCAAATATGACTTCAGAGGGGGAGGAAAAAAAGAGGAAATGTTCAGGCTGTGAATGGTGGAACAGAGCAAGTAAAACACATTTTCCTGGCAAACAATTTCACTTTGGATAGCTTAACTGTTTTGGGATGAGAGATGTGGAAATAACTCTGTAGCTCTAACATGAAGGTGCAAGTGCAGAGTCATGGGCAGGTTTGGGTGAGAAAGGACTTCAGGAAGTCCTCTGGACAGATTTGTGTGCCAAAGCAGGATCTGTTTCCATGTTGGATCAGTTTGCTCAGTGTTGGTCAGTAGTTGGTGAGTAAGGCAAGGGCATAGGGGGTGAGGGTATAAAAAATAGAGGCAAGCACTTGGCTGAAATGCCTATTTTTTACTCAATTTGCAAAATCATTTGGGCTATATGTGAACACTGTATTTAAAGGCATCTCCTGCCAAGTGCACTGGCTGCTGCAACAGGTCAGCCGACAGCCAGAAAAGATGAGAAGGGCTGAATACAGCTCCCCTGCAAGTGGCCTTGCTATGCTGTATGTTCCTGTGGCCCATCTCAAATAACCAGTCTGGGTGCTCCTAGCTACCAGAAAGAAATGTGATATCGGGTTAGATTGCCTGGTGGAAACTTCTGTAGATCTCTGCCCCAGCCTCTGCTTTCTATTCAAGAAGGAACACTGGTTTGCTGTATACTGTCCCGGGTGCAGATGCTGTCACTGTCAGGCTTGGCTTGAGGTCAGCAGGTGGAAGGACTTCATGCAGTTTGAGACCCTGGTTCATGTTTGTGACATGCATGACGTATGCCCTCTTTGGCCTTGGTGCTGTCTTCTATCCTGGTAGCTAGCAAGAGGGGCTTCTCCAAAGGCAGGTGCTCACTGCACCCTTGCCTAACAAAATTTGATAGCTTTTGGAAGAAATGTGGCCACAGTTGGGACCATCTCTCTCTTATCTCATCCATGTGATCAGTAGAGAGCATGAGGTAGTTGGTGGTGGTTTGTTGGCTCTCTAGGCTGGCATGGCTGCATTGCAGCAGCTCAAGGCAAGTCCAAGTACACCTTGCTGCTGATACAGGGAGAAGAGATGATGTCAAGACAGCACAAAATATATGTCCTAGAGCAGTATGTTCTACAATAAAGAGAGGTGAAGCTAATGATGAAAACGTTGAAAGCTGTGAATGAAGTTGGCGTGCAATGGCATCAAGAAGTGAAATAAGGACTAGATGTAGTGTACATATGAAAAGCACAGGGTATGTGGCTAAGGTCTGAAACAAATATTTGAGATGATTATGTGCCAAAGTGGATAGAAAGACCCACAAAGGGAAGAAAGGGCAAGCATAAAATGGGCTGTGGGGAATGAGCCTTGATTGTGAACCAGATGATAGAAAAACAAACAGAAGATATATGCATCAGATAAACACTCCTCCAGAGGGATGTAGCAGGTCCTCTCGGTCCTGTGGGAAGAGGGAACCGGATCACTCTGGGACTGGAGACAAGAAGCATGAACACGAGCGGTCTGACAGGCAGCCCAAGGGGTGCACAGGCATCCTTTGGGACAGTACTAAGCATGTGGGCCATGCTTGAGGAGGGTGGTGATGGGTAAACTGGACCATGGACATGATGTATAATGTAAAGATAGACATTGTCTGGAGCAGTTGCTCCAGATCAGGAATTGAGCTGAGCACAACTGTGTTGTGCAGGAGCTAAGGGGATGCTGCAGGGAGCAATATTTGCATCTCATCTATTTGAAAATAGAGCTGTAGCAAGTTGAAATATCTGGATACGTGTTCCTCCCCTAGCCTGCATCAACTTTGCATTTGTCAAGATGTTTAGAGGGGAATTAGAGAGATGTGGAGTTCTTCTCTGCCACTGGTGAACAAGGGGCACTGCTCCAGCAGAGGCTGTGCAACCCCGCAAGATGCTCACACTGCTCCTGCCAATGGGCCAGACGGGACCATGGGAGTGTTCAGACTCATATCTACTGAGAACCACCCAGGCTTCACATACACTTGTGTGCATGTGCGCACACACACACACACATTGCTTTTTTAACTGATTGACTGAGTGATCAGTGTGTGACACCTGAGTCTCAATGCCCTGTCAGCAGCAGGGACAATCTATAACCAGGAGGCAGGTGAAGGAGGCTGCGAAATACCATTGCCAAACTGGGTCCACAGGAAACATAAAAGGAGAAACAGCTGGGGGACTCCCCTCCCACACAACCCTGCTCTGCTGCCAGTTTGGGTAAATACAGTATTTCTTGGAGATGTGCCCAGTTGGTGCAGTGCCTGGGGAAAATGAGCCGGTGAAAGGTGGCAAAAATGCTTGATGGTGCTGAAAATGCAGCGTGAAGGCTGGTTTGCTGCGTTAGTGCTTTCAGCAAATCTGGGGTTGGGGAGCGGCGGCCACAATACCTGGTCTGGCTGTATGTCCCCATACAGGTGCCACTCTCTTTGGCAGCGTGGGATGCCCACCCTGGCTCCCCCACCCAGAAGAGTCCTTGCAGCCATAGGCAGGGCTCTGAGGATGAATGCATTCTCCCCTTCCCACCCAATGAGTTGCAAAAGCATTGGCATGAGCTGGGTTGCGGAAGGGAGGCGAGGGGATAAGCTGCCGGACAGCTGGAGAATGCAAGCTGGAGAGGGGATTCTGGCTTGTGCATGTTACCTGGTGAACGGGAGGCTGCAGCGCTCTGCTCCTGCTCCACGGCTTTAAAAGCTTGTTTCTACATCCTCGGTTGGGGACCCCTTCCTGCGAGCGGCAGGGAAAGAGTGGGCAGGAATTGATCTGCGACCTGGGCCAAAAATACCGCCTGCCCTGCAGCTCCTAAAGGTTTTCTCTGCTCCTACAGGCTGGGAGAAGGGGGGTGCTGGGGCTGCCAGGCACATCGGAGGGCATGCTCTGCACCGCCGGGGAGCCCTGCCAAGGGAAGAAGGGGAGGGAGGGAATTGGGGAGCTGAAGCCAGCGAGGTTTAGTGAAATGGAAACCACGAGCCAGAAAGTTGTTTAAGGCACTGCAATCCTCTGCTGGCGTAGTCGTGCAACTGCGGAAGGTGCTTGAGCGGCAAAACTCCTCTGGACACCTAAAGGATCCTATGTGGGGTGTATCCATCTGGGGTTTGCCCTCTCTAAGATGCCCTTACTTAAATGATGCTTTTGCATCGTGCTAAGAAGAGTAGTTTCAGGTTAGACAAGCTCTCTTGCAGTGTTCCTGCTTTTTGTTCAAGGTCTCCTCAAGCTCTAATGTGTGGCAGAGCCTTGGTAGTCTTTGAGAGGTGGGTGTGTGCGTGCCACACACTGCCCACCCACGAACACACAACACGTGTGCTATGTGATTCTGACTTCTCACATGCCTTGTGGCTGCTTGTTTCAAAGAGCATTGGACAGCAGATGCCCTAACACAGCTCTAACCGTGCAGAGAAATCAAAGCTATTTACAAGTAGAAAGGCAGCAGGGAAGAGGTCCTGCTTGGCCAGAAGAGCAGGAGTTACTGCTGTGTGTTGAGATTGTGAGAACTAGGGTGCCATGACCAGGTTTTAAGCAGTGATCATGCACCGTGGAGCTGCAGGGTCCCCACAATTTGTTTCTGAGATGCCTTTGCCTCAGATACCCCTCTTTAAGCTTTGCCTGACTGGTGGGGTTGTAAATATAGAAACATAAGCCCTGGAGGGTGTTTCTTTTTTCTCCAAACACATCCCTCCCATCTTAGCATCATCTGTGCAATTCCTCTGGCTGCTGCTATACATGGTATGACCTTTTTTTTCCCCTTCCCTTGCTCTACCCTCCCACACCCTCCACCCCATCCATGCTCTCTTCCCTGTTCAGCACAGGGGTCTGGGGCCAATCAGCTCCTCCAGATGATCAAATGTCACTATAAGTTGACAGCTGCATCACCTTGGGACGCTTGCAGATTCCAGCCTGCCTGTTCCCTTCAGCAGGGAGCTTGGTGCTTCTCTCCGCTTCTCCCAGGTAAGTGGGAGCCCTGGTGAGGGATGCCAGAGGGTAAAATCACAGAGGGACTGAGCCTTGGTTTGAATAGAGAAGCATCAGGGGAGGGTTGGGATCTACTACCTCCAGGACAAGATCCTTAGGAAAAGGCAGTTTTCCTTCCTGGGTTTTGCTGGCAGCCATGTGAGGTTTGTGCCACTTGCAGAGATTTGGGTGCTCTGAACACTCAAGGATTAGTGATGGCAGAAAAGACCCTTCTAAAACTAAGGTTCAGGCTGGTAACCCAGTGGTGTGTCTCAGGGCATTTGGGAAAACTCTATCTAGCAGTGGGAGGGAAGCACTGTCCTTCCCTCTCCTGTCATTTGGAGAAAGGGATGGCCAAGGCAGGAGGTGTGAAAGGCAGGATGATCAGGGAGTTGCCAGTGAGTGAGGAGAGGTATGGGGTTAGAGGGACACCTGAGATCCGCAAATGTGGTTATGGAAAACTGCCCTCTTCCACAGAGAAGAATAAAACTGGGAGGAAGTTCTCCTGTGCACGCAGAAGGAGAGGGTGAAATTCAGAGTGGTGGTGGGATGCTCCCTGTATGTATGGTGTCAGACCCCTGCTCTTTGCTGGCCTGACCACCTAGTGCAGGTGAATCCTCCCAACGTGTGTGGGGCATATCTCTTCCCCTGCCTGCAGCTGCCCCACGGAGCAGAGCTCCTCGCTTTTGGGACTGGGGGTATTGTGCAAAGGCAAGTGTGTTACCAACACAGGTGGCTTTGATACCAGCCATTTGGGTGGGAGCAGCCGAAGGTGATGGCCCCATCAGTCAGCTGTCCCTCATGGGCACAAGACCAGGGGAAAGGCAGGGGCTATAAGCTAATCATGTTACCTTTTAGTGCTCTGTCTCAGTTTTATTGTTGCTAGCAAATCCCACACAGGGTTCTAACAGATTGTATCAACCCGAAGACAAGGATAAAGCACATATTTTGGGGCAGGGAATCTGGATTTTGCTTTGTGTCAGTGAAGCCTGCAACAGTGCTTGGGTTCTGCTAACCCTGTTTCAGCAGCAGCGCTGCCATGGAGGTTTTGCTCTCCAGCCCTAGGGAGAGAAAACTTTCTGCTGGAAATTACTGTGCAGTTCAGAAACAAAGGGAGGAGGCAGAAGGATGGAAGAAATATAGATTTTTAAAAAAAGTATATGTATATACTTTTTATATAGAAAAGTATGTGTATATATTTATATATTTAGTAGATACAGATCATACATGTATTTTTTAATATATGCGTATCCGTATATAAAATAATAGATTGACCGGGTTTGCAGCAGTTCCTGCTGGGAAAGTGTGACCATGTGGTGCTTAGTGGATTATACACCTAGTCCTTGCCTGATAGCTGTCCCTGCCAGCTCTCATCGCCTGTGCATGGCCACTTTTGTCCTTCCCCCTTTCTGTATGGCTCTTGCCACCTTGCCTCCTTGTATGGCCTGGCTTGGGGAGGGGGTGATTGACAGGTGGGTTATTTCCAGGGATGGCCTGGAGGTGCAAGGCAGCTCGTTTCCCCTCCCCGGTGCATTCTCAGCTGCTAAGAAGCTTCTTGGGATGTGCTGGCTCTGCTCTTTCAGGCAAGGCCAAGAGCATTTGGGGCCAAAAGGGATGTGGTGTTCCTGCCCACCTGGGTCTAGTGAGGATCAGAGTATTTGTCCTTCTAGCCGTGACCTCATTAGCTTGAGCAAAATGCAGAAAATAACCTTTGCTTTCACCTTTCAGGAGTGGGAGGAAGTTTTTGGTCTGGTGAAACTTTCCCATGTGTTTTGATTTCCTTCCAAATGGTAGGAAGTATTAACTAATTGATTTTATTGCATCCTTAAACCTCAGTCAGGACCAGGCCCCATTTTTCTGCCACTGTACAAACAAACCCCAATTATTGCTTAAAGGTGCTAACAGCCTTAATCTTAGGCTGCATTTGCTGTGTGTAAAGTAATTTCCACCAAAGGGTAATCCTGAGCCAGCTGGAGACTTTCCATTGCCTTCAGTGAACTTAATCCTAATGGCAAAAAAATACTGCTCATAGTGGGCTGCTTTCTTTATTGCCTTTTGGATGTAAATATAGTTTTGTTTTGTTGGATGCTTTGATGATAGTTAGCTACGTGGACAGTGCTGGGCATCAAAGAGCCTTTCTCATCTTGCGTGGCTGTTGCTATGATGGTCTGGGTTTTGTCCCTGGCTTCAAGGAACTAGATGGCTTTCGAATGCCTCAAAGCAGACAGGCACCTTGTTCCTGAGGCAAGACCTTTTTGGTTTTTCAGCCAGAGCAATGGCTGGAAAGTGACAGCCTTAAATGCCAGCTCCTCCTGACAAAGTGACCAAACTTGGCTGAATGTTTGGCCCTCACCAGGCTGAAATCTGCACCTCCCCCTGGATTTTTTTGTCTCCCCTGTCCCAAGCATGTGGGGTTTCTGCATCTGGCTCATCTCTGCACAGACCCTGCCAATGCACTTGTTATTAATTAATTTTATCCAGGGCCCAGAAACCCCCTCAGTGTCAGGGATGCTGGCATTCTCGCTCAGCATTTATAGCATGCAGACAGATGCCACGTAAAATCCCATTAGCATTTGCAGCGCTTGGATTAACAAATATGGAAGGGTGTAGGGGAACAGCCAATGTGACAACCCTCAGGAAGATGTCCTTAGAGCTAAATTGGAGATTAGATGAGCTCATTCCAATAACTGTTAACGGAAAGCCTGATTGCAAAGACTCCCATTGACTTCAATTGCCTTGGTAAAAACAGCATGCGCTGCATTACGTGTCTATCCTACACTGAAGAGATGTTTGCTCTCTGTATGCATGTGCAGGGCTCTTCAGCTGATTTTGTAGGTATTGAGAGGTATTACTCTTCCTGCCACTGGAGTGAGAGGGAAGAAGAGTTTAGCCCAAAGCCCTGGAAAAAATCCTCTTATTTTTCCCCTCCACACTAGGAAGAGGGAAATCTGGATTTAGAAATTAAAGGCAGAATCTGTGGGAGAATTGGTCATTGCCTAGGTCTTTAGACATCTTGCATTTTGGAAAGAGCCAAGAGCTGGGCATATGGCAGGTTCCCTTATGGGCTTTAGCCAAGTGAAGCTCTGTTGTCCTGCTATATAAACCCACATACTGTCAAGCATTATATCTAATAGCTTGAATCACTTTTGGAGGCTGAAATGAGATTGCAAAGTTATTATACTGCTAGTTACTGTGCACGTAGCAAGTGGAAGTCTTTATCTGAAGATTTGATGATCTAGGTAAAAAAGGCTAAGGGAGAAAAACCAGAGGTGGTGTAGCAGCCAGGTAACAGAAGAAGAAGCAGGAATTGATGCAGCAGAAGAGCCATTTAAAGAGCTGAAATTCCTCCCAAACACAAAATTCCTCCAAGATTGCTTCTGCCTGGAGAGGTTAGAGTCCCCAGAGTAATCCTTGGCACTTGAGGAGTGGGCAATCACAGCTACCAAGTTAAAAGCAGCTGAGACATTGCTGAGTCCAAGTCTTATGTGTCCTAGCAGTAGATGACCCTCCTGTCCAGCAACTCGGATTGGGCCATAACGCAGCCGTTGCTGGCACTACTTCCAGGGCAGTGCTGAACTTCGGAAAGAGGATAAATAAGGAACCAGAGGAAAAAAATGCTGGCTGTTTGTCTCTGCTTAGAACATGGGGTTTTAAAATCCTGTTGGCGTTAATGCGTGGTGCCTAGGGTCATTGCTGGGGAATGGAGAGGATCCCTTATAGGGCAGGGTTGGAGCCTATGGGATTACTGCCTTCCTCTGAAATAGAAAGCTGCTGAGCTGCAGTTGTTCATTTTGAACCTAAGTCAGCCCACCTGCTCCTTCAAGATGTCTCACATATATCAGCTGAGTAATGAAGTAATGAAAGTCATGTTTAGGGTTTCCCAGTGAGGAGAGGCCTTTCTAATTTAAGACCCACCATGGATTTGGAGGAAGCTTTGGGGGCCTTTCCCCACCTCCTCCCCTGCCATCAGGGCAGTGGATTCTTTTAGGAGAGCCATAGTGTTGTATCGAGGCCATAACCGAACCTGGTGCAACGTGTGATATTACCATGTTGCTCCCCAAATAGCTCCCTCTGACTCTGGCTGAGCCTCTGATACACGTATTTGAGGTCCAGCAAAGATCAGCAGAGTGGCCATATCCAGTCCTGGCTCTTTCCTGGCTGCAGCTCTGCACAGGCGGTGCTCTGCACACAGTCCTGATTTGGGCTGCACAGAAATGCAAGCCGCCGCACTTCACTTCTGCCCCACAATGTGAGGATGGGTTGCAATAAATACAGCTGATTATACCAATATGAATTCCCTAACTGGGCATTTGGCCAGTTCTCATCCTAAACTAATCAACGGATAATTGTTCATTCATTCATCAGTTGTATAATCCAGACACTACTACTTAAGGCACTTTTGGGTCCTGACAAATGAGTAGTTATCTCTGGGTATATTGGTAGTTTTGGTTATGTTATTGTTTTTAACTCTGACTAATGCTTTGGAGCTGATGCTTTCCCACTTCTGGAAGGGTCAAAGAAGGAAAAATTTCTCTGATCTTGCTGGAGCAATGGAAATGTCAGATGGGTGCAAGAGGACACCCGTCTCCCTGAGCTTTAGACTTCTGTAACTTAAAGCCAGGTTGATGGGGCATGTCTTTCCAGATGATCTTTTCCTCTCTCCCTCTCCTTCTCCTCTGACCTGACTGGCAAAGGTCTGTGCTATTCCCAAAATGGTAGTGTTGGTGGGGGATTGGCTGCTGTGTGAGAAAGCAGGTGCCTGGCTTTTTTTGGTCCTCAAATGTCAACCCATCTGCTCCTGCCTTGGCATTTTCTAGGAGGCGCTTCTGG
>VZRU01001390.1:252626-281097 GCA_013398155.1 Pedionomus torquatus | reverse complement strand
TTTTTTTTTTTTTCTTCTTCTTCTTCTTTTCATCTTTTGTCTAGAAACTCGCTGCCAACATGTCTGATACCGAGGAAGTGTAAGTAGAGAGAAAGCCGCCTGTGGATTCATCTGTTCAGCTTGGCTCCACACAGTGGAGAGAGGGTATCTCTGTGGAGAGGAGAGGCTGGGTGCCATTCTGTGCATGGCCCAACTTTCCTCCACCCCACCCTTCAGGCACTGGCGAAGGGGTGTCTTGGATTTGGGGTGTCAAAGTGAACATCAAAGTTCACTCAATGCCTTCCCTGTCTAACACAGGATGCCCTTCAAACACCTCCATTCAGCTCAGCCTGTCCTCAGTGGCACTACACTTGGAAGAGGGGGAATTAAACATACAGTGTAGTGGAAGAGCCACTTTCTGCCCTGGTTTAACACATCTAGAGTAATATAACTAAGCCAAATGTGGTCCCAAATGGAGTCATTTGACATTTATGCGTCAGTAGGTATTGAGGGGGGATTTAGGGCAATCATGGGATCAGAGGCATCGTGGGCAGACCTGCAGTGGTCAGTTAGTCCCTTCCTCTGCTGTGAGGCAGGCTCAGTTCAACCTGTGTGATTTTGTCCAGCCTACTTTTAAAAAAATAATCCAGCGATGAAATTCGGCATCTTTTTCAAGCAATGTCTGGCTAACACGTCCTTTGTTTAGGGTCCGGCCCCAGGGCTGCTCGGGGATTTGGGTTTCATGCAAGGTGATGATAGAGTAGGAGAGACTGGCAAGCAGGGGCCAGGAACAGACTGCAAGACTGATGTTGCTACGGCCATGGGATAAACATTGAGTATCATCTGGCTTATCCCAAATTTTTATTAGATGGCCTAAACGTTCAGGGAGCTGTAGCAGGTATGGGTTGGTGTGGGCCATCGGCTACAGGCTGGCTTGCCTGGCACACCAGGGCTGAGGTCCAGTTTCATTGACCCCCTGCGCAACACTTACACCTACATATCATTTTATACCCCTGTGGCAATAGCATTATTTCTGTGTATGGATCCATATACACCACCGGAATGAGCAACACTATTGAAGTTGCTTCAGTATATGGTTTAAAGCTTGGCACTAATATGGAGAAGAAGGAATATTTATCTGGTCTCAATAACCTTTTTTCCTCTCTCACAGGGAGCAAGGAGAGGGTAAGTCTTAAATCTGTCTCTAATGGCTTCTATGCAATCCTGCAGCATTCACTGGCCATGTCCGTCTTCTTTCTGCCCATGGTTGCTATTTTAACAAAAAGTGCTGTTATGGTTAGACAAATCTGAGGTATCTTTTTTGTGTGTGTGTGTGTGTCTGTCTGACTGTCACCAGCTTCTGAGTGATTTTACACTAGTTGTGGCCTCAAATTGACGCCCTGGTTGTGTGGGACCCTGCTGGTTTTTGTAGGGGCGCTGCCATCTGCTGGTAATTGATTTTACAGTTTTTGTATGTATAATTTTTTTTCTCTTTTAAAACATAGAAACCCACAATATATACAAGCAATATACATAGAAATGTACACGTTTATTTTCTTTGCTGTTTTACTTATACTTGGAGGCCCTCTCTGCCATCTCTTTCCTTCTAACGTGCGTGTACACTGGAGGTCCCAGTGCCCAAGAAAAAATTCAATACAATGTCGCCCTCCCACTCTTTTATACCTCTTCTCTTTTTTTTTTGTCTAAGTAATTTTATTTGCAATTTTACTTGCTGATTTTGAAGTGGCCTTTCAGAGGCCGTCTTGCCCAGCATACCTGTGAGAACAAAGGGCTCTGCCATGGCTAATGTCCTACCGATGCATCAAGGCTGATGGTTGATTTGTCTGCTTTTTTTCCCCCTCCCCTATTTCAATGCAGAGGAATACGAAGAAGAAGGTAACAAAAAATGTGGAATGTAATTTATCTTTCTTTGACTCTTGGTCGTGCTTTTTCCTTGTCTGTATTTCACCCTTCTCTTTGGTGCTTGCTGCTAAAAGTGATATGAAACACTTGATTGGCAAATCAGTTGGAAACCATAACTGCCTAAGTTGGGGCCGTGGTGTGCTGAGCATTCACGTTATGGTGAAATGCAGTATATGAGCCGGAGGGGGTGGTTGTATATCTGGGAGCTAACTTGTCTGTAAACTCAGAGCATTTCTGAGCAGGGACTGGTGCAGAGCCCACACAATACATCATCGGTGAAATCCTGCCATTCTCATTTTGGTAATATCCAGCTATTGCGCTTAAACTTTGAAGAGAAGAGCAGGTTGCCCAGCTCCTGAAGAGCACCAGACAAGGCACTGCCAAGGATGAAAACAGAGGCAGAAAACCGACTAGCAAAAATGAAGTGTTTTAATGTGCTTTTAGCTGGCAAAAGTTGATTTGACAAGCTGTGAGAGACAGAGTGCAGATCTGGAAAGATGGAGCATGAAAAGCCCTCCTCACCTGAGTTGTTTCAGCTTTTGTAGAGAGCAGGGAATGGAAGATTTTTAAGATGTATTGGCATCTTTTCTGGGAACTTTTGACACTTTGGCTTCAGTTCAGGCAAGCGTAGCTGCTGGTTGTCATCTTTCATTTTCTGAAGGCGTCTGAGACAGAGGTGAGGGCCAAACTCTGGACTTTCTCACAGGATCTACCCTTGGTGTCCGAGACAACTTCTAAGGAATCAAGAGTAAAAGTCTTTACTGGGAGATGGGCTATTTGCACATGGAGTTTATGAGACCAGCTCTGAGACAGACACTTGCCCCAGTGCAGAAATGTCCACCTGAGGGATTTTATACACAGCAGGTTTTTTCTTGTGGCCACAGATTCTTCCACATTGCTGCAACTGGCTAATTCCCATCAATGATGATGGAATGATGTAGATGTGACTGTGGCCATGCTCAGAGTGCTTCCTACCTAAAGAGCCCTTATGTCTTTAACTCTCCTAGCATTGTTTCAGAGGTGGCTCAAAAAAAGAAAACGGAAAAGCCAAATAAGTTGTAGAGGTGCCTTCAACCGTCATTTCTCTAGTCATGCCCAGAGTGGCATAGCCAGGGAGATGAAGGTGGTATTCATGCTCCATCCTTCATACCTTGTCAAATGTCCAAAGAGTAAGCAAAGGGTGTTGCTCCTACAGACAAGCCTTCATAAAAGGAGAAGCATTTCTTCTTGCCTTTCTCCTTCCTACCCTAACTGTGTCCTTTTGGGTTTCAAGAATTTATGATTAATATGAAATTAATAGGCAGGTGACTTCCTATTTTTTTAATCTGCATGACCATCTCCAGTGAGGTATATCTTCTCCTTACTCTCCACTTTTGCTTGACGTTTGTGTTATCTTCCAAAATCATCCATTTCCTTTCTATGTAACTTCTCTCCATCACTTTCTAACTGCTTTTTTCTCCAGGCCTGAGCTCACCCCAATACCAGTTTCTAACACTTTTCTGTTTTCATTTTCCTGCTTGCTGTTACTTCTTGTTCCATGACACTTGCCACCTGAAGCTCAGGAAGAAGGTATGTGACATGGCTTCTGCTTTATTTCTCTCTCAGTGCAGAGGAAAAATATGTGTGAAGGCATCCAGAGCAAGCAGTTCACACCCAGTGGCCGGCACTTGGTCCCAAGCCACAGACATCAGTGCAGTAACAGACATTGATGTCACTTACTTGAGCTGGTGGAAATTTGGCCTGTTCTTTAAAAAAAAAAAATAAAAAAAATCTATATATAAATACACACAATATAATACATAAAATACACATGTATATATATCTTTTATATATATGTGCATGTGTGTATATGTACATGCAAAAAAAAAAAAAATCTGTTTTGGCCTATAATTTTTACTGAACTCTTTGCCGTTTTTTGGTGACAATGGTAGCAAGTCCCTTCCTTTCTCTCCAGAAGTTTAGATTTTTTGAAAGGGAGGGGGACACCCTGCAAAGTTTATATCCATCTGTTGAAGTTCAGGAATGAATTTCTTTGAAATCTCCGAAACTGATAAGTACTGGTGAAAATTTTTTACCATTTGAGAAAAAGATGTGAAACAAAAGAAATGCAGCATTATTTTCAGTTAAAAATTCACCAAAAGTCAGTTTTAGGAAATTTCAGCCAGCTCTAATAAGGAATAAAAGATTGAATGCTTTCTTAAATGTGGTTTTCATTTGTGGTCACATTCCCATATTTCAGTAACATTTATAACCCCATAATATGCCCATAAAAATGTTAATTTTAATTCTCTCTCACCCTGTAATTCCATCATTGTGTATTCTTACCCATAATGGCCTGGGAGCTTGGCAAACCTCAAGAATGTTTCAATAAGATTTTTCTTGTTTTAATTTTCTCCTCTCATTCCCTTTCCTGCTGTTTTCCCACCCGCAGAAGAGGTTCAAGAAGAAGGTATGTGAAACAGCTTCTCAGCCCTCCTCTTTCCCACAGCAGGGTTTGGTGCCCATGTACACCTCGATTTTGCAAGCTGGGAAAAGAAAACAAGAGGCGAGAGAAAGATGCTGGGGCAAAAGATCTGTAGGCAGAGGGCTTTTCTTATTCTTGCAACAAGGGTGCCCTACATCTTGTGTATCTGGGCAGACAACTCCACCCCAGTGTCATGGAGGGAGCAGCAGGGGAAATGCAGATACCATCCCCTCAATCCAAGCCACAGCAGGCTCTGAGGCTGATTTTTAGCTCTTGGTGTTGGTGATGCCTGCAGTGGAGTAACTGGAGTCTTCCTATAAAGGTTTCTATCAGGTGTCAACTGGTTTCTCTTACATAGCTTGACAGATAACGGTCAGATGGATTTTGAAATCAAAATCCATCTGTGGTAAGATATGCGTGAAGCCATATGGTANATTATAAGTTTAAAGACTATAATATATAATATTATATATAATATGAATAATACTGCAGAATGCAGACCTTATTAATTATATCTATGTAGAAGCTGGCAAGTAACCCCTGTGGGCTCCCTGCATTGCACGCAGCCTTTGCAAAGTGGGACAGGCAGGGCAGAAGAGGGGATGGAACAGAAACCCACCCTTTGCACTTCAGAGTTTTGGATGTGGTGCTCCACATAGGAGGAGCCAAAGGGTGTGTTGGTTCCACATTTGCAAAGCTTTGTTCTAGGGGCACATTCGAAACAAAGGTAAATCTGATCATAACACTGTGGGAGACCCCCTCCGAATGGTTTGCAGGGATTTTAGAGCATTCATGTCCTGAAGGTGTTACATTCCTTGTACCTGTGTGTGCTTTGGTTGCCTGTCTCCATTTCATCTCCTCCTCTCTTTCTCTATTTCATACTCCCTGTGTTTTTTTAGACATCCCCCCCTGGCGTTGCACTCACACACCCTTTAATAACTGTTCTTGTTTTCCATCTCGTTGGTCTTGCTTCCTACCTACATTCCACTTGATGAAGCTCATGAAGCAGGTACGTGCCATCACCTTCTGAATCGCTCCCAGCCATCTCCTTGGTGGTGGGGGGGGATTCAGGGGTGGTGCTAGAGGACAGAACACGGTTACTTTGCCTTATTGTTTCCGTTGTCTTTGCTTTCTGCCTCTCTTCTGTGCCTGGCCCTGCTGCAGGCTAACCCACGGGAACAGTCTTAGTGCAAGGTCTGGCAGATGTTGGCTCAGTGGTAACCTAGCCTCTGCCGAGCTCTCCATAAAGCCCATCTGGGCAATGGCAGGAGATTGTTCCTAGAAAACTGGATTTAGAGGGAAATTTCAGCATATATTATTTGAGCTAATTGTTAGATTTTCCCCTCTCCAATACATTTTTCCCTTTTCCTTTTACATGGTGCATTTGTTTCACGTGCCTTAAATTCCTTCCCCTCCTGGCCATTAGTGCATCCTTTACTTAGGATAAAACTTTTCCGTCTGGCTTAACAGTTTTCAGCCTGTGTAATATCAGCCCATGTAATGTGTTTCTCCTAATGTTCTTTTGCATCCTGTCCTGTGGTTCTTCCCACCTAAAGAAGCTCAGGAGGAAGGTATGTGACATGACTCCCGAATTACTGTCTTTCAGAATAAGCTCTGGTTTAGCCAGTAAGCCATAAGATAGTAAAAGAAAACAGGAGTTAAAAATAGACATATTAACAAAGAATAAAACTTGTCACCATTTTGTGTTTTGTACTCCCTTCATCTTCTGTCTTGACACTGAATGCACTGTCAATGCTACGTGGTAATAGCTGTGTTAAGAAAAAACAAGTATGAAAACTTCTGGGAAATGTAAACCTATTTAAAGGATGAAGATTGAAAATCCTTCACTCCAAGGCTGGCTGGGTCTCCCTGTGAGGCTTATTTAGGACCAATCAGGGTGGGTCGGGCCTCTGGATGATGTGTGGATGTTCCCATGGTTGGTCTGCTGCTACAGCAGCTGCAGAGGGGGTTTTACCAGGCTGGCGTTCTTACATCTGCCTTTCCACATGTTATTTTTTCAGCTTAAACCCTGTTGCATAAAGCAATTACTGATAATGTCGATGTTTTAGCTTTGCAAATGATTACAGATGGTGTTGTTCTTCATGCAATGGAGTTTCCATGCCACTGTCTCATGGTAGTACATGCAGCTACATGCCACCAAATACCTGCTGGCCTCAGGCTGTAAATCCACTTGGGCAAGCATCAGGGCTGTGAAATGGCATGCTGCTCTGGGCTTTATGCAGGACTGCAGGAATGTGCATATAAGACAAATATCGTCAGATACAGCCACTTAAATCAGCTTGAATGTCTCATTTGTGCCCTCATTTCCACCAGTACTTCTTGTCTCCATATTTGTTTTATTTCCTTGCAATATACTATCAGGCTTTCCCTTCCCCTCCACTTAATGTGAGTGAAAGGTTGTTCTGACGTTTCTAACATTCTTGTCTTCTTTTGCATTTTGCTCTGTGACTCTTCCCACCCACTAAAGCTCATGAGGAAGGTATGTGCCATAACCTAAAATTTCCTCTTTTTTTCTGTCTGAAGTGGAAATATGTGCAGGAATTCTGGAGGTGGTTGAAGAGGAGAGGATGCAAAACCTTCCTCTGTGTGCTTGCTGATGGCTGCTTTGCTCCTGTAGGATGAGCAGTGTGATGAGTAATTGGCACTAACCGCTGTTTTGAAAGCAATACCTGAAGCACAGGCTGGGGATTGCTTGCGTGTTCCCCAGTGCTCTGATTTCTCTAACCAGTTTATTGGTACAGATACCAGTTGGTATGGGGATAGTGTTCCCAAAAGCATTTCCTCTACACCATGCAGCGGAGTTGGAGGTGGCACATCCATGCCCTGTGGCAATGCCACATCCCTCCGTCACACACACCTCTTCCTCCTGTGCCCCTGCCACCACGCAGAGACAAAACTGGCTTTTGCAGCTATGTCTGCTGACGTGGAGAGACTGGCATCTGAAGTCATGAGCAGCAAGTGACACTGTACCACATGTAGTTTTCTGCTGGGCTAAGGATTGGACCAAGTGGTATTGGTTTGGTTGCAGCGTATTTGCAGAAAATGCCAGTTCAGAGAAAAGACATAGTTGCATGCTTTTTCCTTAACTATTGGTATTTGTCTGGGTTAATGTGCATTATGCAAAACTGGGGGGTATCAGACTTTGTTTGATTTTACTATGTGAACTGAAGTCCAGATCTGGTAAGACAATCTATGCGATTAGCAAAATAGTGCTGTGGTTATGCTTATTAAAGCATCAGCCTGCCAGCCCAAACCCATTTACCTTCCCATTGCCCTCTGACCCCCTCCTCTGCATGTCCAGCTAGGCTTTCATCGGATACTTTATCCTGCAGGTTGGAGAGCAGTAACATGCTCATACTTATCTTCCCCCATTGGTGTGTGGTCCTATGCACTAGTGGTGAAATCCTGGGCACTAAGGAAATCAATGTCAGCTCCTCTGGGCCCATTGATTTCTGCAGAGGCTGGGATTTCTATGCACATGAATAAGAACAGGTTGTCTATATCCTTTTTGTACATTAAAACCTATGGATAACGGACTTGATGTAAATACAAGTAAATATTTTTGTTAACCAAAGGCTACCAATGGCAGATGATTTATAACATTATGAATATATATGTTAGTCACCTGCATCTTTTATCTCCCAACACCCCATGTCCTTCCTCTCCATGATTTTCTAATTGACATCCACATGTGCCCTTTATTTCTCTTTTAATCTGATTAATGACTTTTATCCCTTTAACCTCTCCACCCTGACTAAACGAAGTGTAAGGTTTTCTTAATCATCCTCTGTTTATTGCTCTAATTGTATTATCTTTCTTTGCATCTCCTTCCCTGCTACTTCCCTCTTTAAGAAGTCCATGAACCAGGTATGTGACTTCTGAATTCCTCTGCGTCAATCTGAAGGGTTATTGAGTGCTAGAAATTCAGTTGTGCTTGGCAATTTCACAATTGGGTCATATTCTGAATTGGGACAAAATGAAAACTTTTCAAACAAAAACAAAAAAAGAATGAAAGCCTTGTTTGGCAGCTGTTGAAAATTGATTTTTTTATTTAGTTGAAACAAAACATTTTGTTCCAACATTTTTCCCTCTTTCATCTATGCAAGATTTCCAAATTTTGAAATGAAAATTCTATTTGAGATGCTTCTGAAGCATTGACTTTATGGATTATGTGAGATATATATAGTGTAATGCAAGAACAAATCTGGAAATAGAGATTGCCACAAGGCCAAAAATGGAAAGGTTTGTTCTAGAGATGTTAATATCTATGCAACCTGTTACGGTTTGGAGCTTTCTATTTTTTTAACCAAAATATCAACTGAATCCACATGAGTTCTGAAATACTGAAATTTAATTGAAACTATGGTTTCTGTAGAAAAAAGATACCAGTAACTCTAATATTATACTCAGGAATTCAAAGTTGGTGGAAGAAAACAGATAAAACCAAAATATTAATGATAAACTGTAACTTGTAGCTTCCTTACACCTTCCACCAGCAATAATTTCCTCTGCTCTGTGGTGTGTAATATTGAAGATAAGAGCTAACTGTTGCATGAAAAATGCAGTAACATTTTTGTAAACAAATATCTTGATGTGTAAGCTGTAATAATAGCCACTGACTGGTCTTGGAGCCATCCTTAGACTGTGTATGGGAACATTATAATGTTTATTAGCTGGAAAAGCAGAAACTGAACTTGCAGTGTCCTCTAAACTGTCTGTGGGAATTATTCTGTGCCATTTGGAGTAGCGTTATGAAAGCAATCACATCTCAGCAGCTGCCCATCCCAACCATTTCACTCTGCAGTCCACAGTGGGAGATCAGCCTCTTAGTTTAGACAAGATCAGTACCTTTGCCAGGGTTGAAGTGAGTGAGGTGAAAGCTGTCCGATTGATTTTGGCATGACTTAACACTTCAACATTCATTTGTGTGCTGCTTCTCATTTCTCTCCTGTTCTCACTGCTTCTTGTTTCACGCCCTTCTCTTCTCCTTTTAGCTGTTTTTGTTCTGGTCTGTTATCTGCTCCTAAGGTGGTTTTTTTTGACCTTGGTTTGCACAAGTTAAAGGTCATTGCTGCCATCCCAGCTGCTTTGCCTGCCTCTGTACCACTTTTCCTGCATATTTATTGAATTGCTATTCACTAGTTGATTGTTGGTCTTAAGCTTTGACATACATGAGTTTGAAATCTGTGCGAAACACCAGGTATTAACATAATCTGATTAACAATAAAGCCACATCTACAGTCTCGCCATGTTTTTTTTCCTCTGTAACATAAAGCATAACATAAAGGAACGTTTATAAAGAAGATGTAAATATAACAAGTTTAAAAGAAAGCTCTTATGTCAGAGGGAGACTCCCAGCTTCTTGTATCGCTCTGACTATTTCGTTTCTCTGTTTTTAATGCTGTCTTTGTCTAATAGATCTTCTAAGACAGAGTCTTGGCCTGCACAAGTCCAGGGTTGTTGCTGTTGTGTGATTTTTGTTCTAATTCCTTTGTTTTTCTTTGCTGACACTTTCCACCTAACCAAGTGTGTGTGTGGGACATCTAAATTCCTATGTCTTAATCTGAAGTATTCCTGTACATAGGAATTTGAAGATGTTGAAGGAAAATAGAGTCATGAAGAATCAATCTGTTCTTATGACTCCCTGTAATTTATTTTCCCTGTAGGAGATGAGTGTAGTGTATTGCTTGTAACCAAAAAGTCACCTTGTAAGAAGCTTAGAAAAAACATTTTAGTGCCCCTGAAAACTTTTAGGGCTGTGACTATACTGTGGCCGAGGCAGAGCTGCAGAAATACGAGGTGCTTACGCTCACCCACTGCAGCAGGACCCTGGCACGCAGGCTCGAGTGGATTCTGCTCCTTTGCAGCAGAGACAAGCCCGAGTAGAACCAAATTTCCAATTCTGCAAAGCTAAGCCTCATGTTTGCCAGTGGAGGATCTTAGATGATGGAGCTTCAGAGGCAAGTGCAGAGATACATTTAAAGCCTTACTTCCTCACAGTAACTCCCTTGTCCCCACACCTCCTTCAACAGCTAAAGGGGCACACGAGTAGCTGAAACGTAGGTTATGCTGCACACATGCAAACCTCTCTTCTTAGGCACATGTTCTTTCAAATGTAAGGATCACCAATGTTATTACAATTGCCCAGCGTTTATATATTTGCATGATTTAAATTCTTGCAACTCATCAACGTTCAAATTCCTATCTTTCATTTCTATGGCATCCCCTCCCTCTCTGCTTCATATCCCACTGTAATTACTCTCCTTTTCCACTCTTATTAACACTCTATCCCTATAACCTAGTCTGAAAACAATACTCCTACAACCCGATCTTACCAAAGTTTGAGGTGATCCCCTCCTCAATAACTTATTTCCAATTCTTTTATCTTCCTTTCCTATGCTTTTCCCCTGACACCTCCTACTAAATGAAGCCCCCCCTCCAGGTATGTGATTTAACTTCTAAAACCCCCAGTGTTGGTCTGCTGGGACAGTGTGCGTGGGAAGTGAATACTAAGCGACAGGAGATAACAAACTCTCCTAATGATAGCTTCTATCTTGCATGCCTTTGGGGTGGTTGGTTTTTTTAATTTTTCTTTTTTCTCAAAATGTAATTAGCACTAAGTAGGAGGAGACTTACCTGTTGCATGAAAATTTCACTGAAAACTAGGGAAGCACATACACTCACTATCATGAAAAAGTAGCTCAGCAAAAAGTGTTCTTGTGGAATGGGTTAAATTCTGCACGCTGGTCGGAGAATGATCGTTTTTTCCTATAGCAAAAGCTTTGTTTCAAATCTTGGGGCAGAATTTACCCATTGACTATACACAGGAAATCTAAATAGCATGAGATTTTGCATTATTTTTATGCCTGCTTTGCAAAATAGTCAGAAGTGTGTGTATGGCTGAAAAGCAAAATCTGCCCTGCAAATCCACATTGCTGATCGATTCTTGCTTTGCCAAAAACACCCAGCAGAATGAAATGTAGAGCTGCAGAGACTTTTAATGAACCTTTTCTTCCTTATGAAGTAATCCATTTGTAATTCTCCATTGCAAATGGATGTGAGGAACAGCCGTAGACTTATATAGACATCCCCAGCTGTCTTCAAGGAAGAAAATGGCCTTAGCCATAGATCTGGAAAAGAGAACTAAGCTTCTTTGGAAGTTAGCTGCACGATGATGATGAGTTACAGCAGGTATTTCAGTAGGTTTCCGAGCCGTATTGCATTTATTTCACACATGTGAAATACTGCTGTAGAAAAGGATGGATCTAATAGTGCTTTGAGAATGCTGACAATGTTCATGTGCATATTTCACATCAAGGTAAACCTTGGTATGCTATACTGTCAGGTTGTGCCTTACGTCATATAATGCTTATAGGGGTTGTTTTTAAGCACTGCATTATTATCATAAATCTGGCTGTTTCACCTGATTGAATTATTTTCCTATCCTGTGACTTGTGTTTATATGCTATTTCAAATGCAATTAATTTATTTTACCCCAGGTTTACTTCGTAACTTGGCCCCACTTTCCCCTTTTCCTGTCTGCCCCTCCTCCCCTGTGGCTCACAAGCTCTTCTGGTGTGTGAAATAACCGGTTTCTCGTTCTCATTCTCTTATTTTCCATTGCACCTTGTTCCATGACACTTCACACCTGAAGTTCATGAGCCAGGTATGTGACATGACTTCTGATTTACTCCCTCTAGTTGCAGCACAAGAGTGTGTGTGTTTATGTGAGCGAGAGCCAAGAACAGGAGTCTTGGGTTGGTAGAAGAGAACAAAACAAGAGAAACAAACATTAACCACAACGATTACTTGCAGCCCTTTCCTCCTTTAATCTCCATGCTTACTACTACTTTAACCTTACAGCATCGTTAACTCCTGACAGCCTCTCCAGATACCTTTTCTCCTTGCCTTAATTCACTAATGCCTTTATTTTTCCCCCCCCTTCATGCATTCCCTGGTCTCTTTCTCAGGCTTCCAAGAGCTTTTAATATCTGTTCTGTTTCTTTTTTTTCCCCTATTTCCTGTCTTTCCATCACTGCTTGTACCACGACAACAGCAGAGGAAGCCCCTGAAGAAGGTATGTGATGCACCTACAAACTCTTACACTTTCTCTCTTTCAGTGCTGGGGAAACTGTGTTAAAAACACTGACCTTGTTCAAGAGCAAAGAGAGCATGGGAGGGAAATGGCCTCTCTGGATGGCTTTGGATGAACATGGAGGAAAGGGATGTATGTTTGCCAAACCAAATCACCAAAAGGTGTTTTTTTCCTCTTGTTTGATCTCTGGAGAATCCAAGGTTCCCCGCATAGCAGGGAGAGGGTGGGGGCAGTTGCTATTAGGAGAACAGTACTGGTTGTGGATTGACTACTGTGCTTCTTCTCTTTTGCTTTTATCCTTCAACCTACAGCTGATGAAGGCGGCGAATACTATGATGGTAGCTCAGTGTTGTCTTAGGACAACAACGTCATCTTTCTAACATCTCATTCTTTTTTTTCCTGCATTTGCTTTTGTTCCTCACTTGATTTTGAACTCAGGAACTGGGCCAAAACATCTCTGCTGCAAACTATTGCTTACTGCACATATCAAATCACCCTTGGGGGGTCACTGTTGTATTGAGAAGCCTGTATGTTCTGATTAGAATAGTAGATGGTGAAAACCAAGCACTAGAAGCTTGCTCAGGACTTGTCTTTTAGCTAGAACCTGTTGTGTCATACCTCTCATCAGCAAATCTTCTCTTCCCCCCAGAATCAGGAAGGCATCTCTTAAATCCCAGTGATGTACTTTAAAATGGAGCCAAGCCCTGCATAGATGTGTCTTTCCCACTCAAAATTTAGAAGGTCATGTGTCTAGGCTTGCATCTACAGAAATTTAAGCTTCTGCTCCAGCCATGCATTTAAAATTTTGCTCAACATCAAACTTGTAAATAAATCTATTCATACTGATGGACAGGCCATTGGCTTAAGACAGTGTCTTTGTACTATTTGGTTGAGTGGGTGTTTGAGCACATGGATATAAAACCCACCAAATCTAAATCTATGCAGGGTCAGTTTTGGCTCTCATATGAGGAAAGATAACTTAAGGTTCCGGGGCCAAATCCAAAACCAGTCTAAATGTATAGAAAGACTCTTATGGACTTCTTACAGGCCTTTGAAGTAGCTTGGTTGTGTTCTGACTGCCTCAACCTGTAGAACACCTGGCCAACTGTTTCCAAAGACAAAGTCCAGTGCCACTTGAAACCACCCTGTGTTTTCTGTTTCCTTGGTTTGTTTGTTGTTGGTTCTTGGTTTTTTTTGGGGGGGTTATTTTAGACTTTTTTTGTTGTTGTTATTCATTTGTTTAAATTTTCTTGCTCACTTTTCAGGCTTTTTTTCTTATTTAGGGAAATACCCCGAGGATGTTTCTGAGTCCTTTTCTCTCCCTTTTCAATCTCTTTCCTTTTACTTTTAATAGCATATTGATTTTTGTTTTTCAAGGACAGACTGCAAGTAGAGATGTTGCTTCTGAGAAGTGGGATTAAGGGAGGGTGTTTAGGGATTTCTGAATGAAGTAAAGACAGTTCAGGTGGATTCACAGAAAGGAGGAACACTGAGTGAATATCTCATAGATTGGGCAGGAGAAAGCGAGGTTGTGTTTATAGTGGTGTGCACTCTCCCTGCACTAACCCTTTTGGAAACCAGAAACTCAGAGACTCTCTCATCACTAGGGCAGTGAATTTGGATGTCCAGTGGTTCTTGCCTTCTTTTAGCAGGGTTTTATGTGAGGATTTCATCACAACCCCATGGTTCATGGGCAGAGTGACCAGAATGTCAGTCAAAATCCACCACAAGAGCAGGAATTTTCTATGACAATTCCTGTTTGTCAACAAATTTTGGCCCAGTTCCTTGACTTGGTGTCTTGAAAGAAGGTGCATTTCAAAATAAATCACATCCCTGGGCTACTTTTGGTGCATACAGTATGGACTATGCTGGGTCATGCACTGCAAAAGACCGATTTATTACTGTTCGTTTTCTAATAAAGGCTGCTATTTCTTTGTTATACCATTTTCTGGTTTTCTGGAGGTACCTTTAAATATTCTAACTATAATTTCTTATTTCAACAACAAGTAACCTTAATTTTTCTTTTCATTTTTACACTTGCTTGTAGGTTTAATGAAGTTTAAAATGCTGATTTGGTGGTAGCTAAAACCAAATTTGCATAGTCATTGACAGAAAGGTGTTGATCCTGGCAACTGAGGTCAACAAACAAAACCAGTCATTCCCTATCTACCTTTTTTCCCCCATTTCTATGAGATGTTACTATCTGGCAGCTTTAAGCTAAACAGCAACATTTCTTGAAATTATCTGCATGTCACGAGGGAAGGAAATCCTGTGTTAATAAAATCCCTCATAGACTGGTTAACTGTGAATACTTTTCCTCTCTCTATATAAGAAAAAAGCAATTTGCCTAATGTGTTAAGAAGCCTCCTGGCTATTTCAAAATCAAAAGAACTTGAAAAATAACTGAAGAAATACAGAAGTATACTGTTGCCTAATGGTATTTTTCTTCAGGAACAGTTTGTGGCTTCCTTTATACAAATGCTCTAGAATGCTTTTATAATTACATGCTGTTTGTTTTATTAGCATTGCTCTGGCATCTCAAGGCCTCAACTGATATATGTTTTGGTAGGCAGTGTTCTTGAAGTAAATAAGAAAAGTCCACACACACACCCCCGCCCCAATTTCATTAATGAAATTGGGAGGGTAAAGTGTGAGAGAAAGGAAAGTTTTGTTTCTGATCTCTCACATCTTTTCTTTTAATGATGTCAATAAACCATTTCAGCCACTTCCTCATTTTTTATTATACAACATCCTTGCAACTGATGTCTCCACTAAATATTTTCCAATATCAGTTTTTGTTATTTTTACCTCTGATAATATTTCATTTTATTTTATCTTACTTTGTTCTATTTGCTATTCTCAATTTCCTCCACCATCACAACTGGATGCAAATAAGCATTAAAAAAACATAATATGCTTTCTGTTTCATGATATGGATAGCAAGGCTCATGCACCCAGTCTGAGGGAGGCTGTTTTTACTTTTACTTGAGAAAACCGGTTGTTTTTACCAGATTCAGTAGGCTGTGAGCTTTTTACCTCAGTTCCTCCCACCAAAGCAGCACAGGGAGAGTCTTGTGCTGCAGAATCCAGCAGCATCCCTGAAAGATCAAACGTAGCGTGTGGTTATGAAAGTCAACCTGGGTCCCTCTGAGACTGGGCCAGAAAAAACACAGAGGTTTAATTTACTTCTGTTTGTGAGAATAACAGTGCTGAACTTGCTGGCATTACACTGAAGTTAATAACTAAAGTTTAAAAAGCGTCGCAGAGAGGGGAATTGATCACAAGCACAAATGTTAAGCAAGTAACTTGTAAGACGGCACGTTTCTGAGAGTCAGGGAAAGGTCACTTGTAGTAGGGGAACACTTCTGACTGCCAGAGGGCCCCAGTTGACAGTCTCTGATGGTTTAACCTGACTATCAGAGCATTACACCTCTCCTGGAGATGCAAAGATCATTCCCATTAACACTCGTGGGAATTTTGCATGTAGCTCAGCAGGAGAGGATGCTTGCTAAGAGAGGATGGCTTGTCCAAGCTGGGTTTGAGGGGCACCACACAGTGCAGAAGAAGCTTATACTTTTCTTCTCTATGGCACCAAGATATCTCAGGGACATGTGCTCTAAGCTATCTTGGGAGTCAACGAACCTGGAGAAAATGTGCCGTGAAGTTTTCCTCTCCTGGCCTCCATGTGAGGCATTTGAGCAAAACTGGCAAAGCCTAGTTATCATTGACATGACTTTGAAATCAAGTTATCTTTAGCAAAAGAAGTGCTGATTGAAAAAGGCAACATTTTTTTTCTACCCTCCAGCCCAGCTGTCCTCCTTAGAGGTTTGGTCAGGATGGTTTGAGAAAATGATTTAGCATTTACATGAAACCATTGCCTTCCAGATGCTACGTTTGGGACTTTTATACAGTCTCTTGTTTCTTTTCTGGCAAATTCTTTTTCAAGGGTGAAAACAGATTCACTCATAGGAAAATGTGTGTGTGAGTGTGTGTATTTCTTTCGGAAGTGCTTGAGATTTAACCAGTTTTTCCGGGATGTTTCCCCTACGACTACATTTCCCTTCCCTCCTTTTACTTTAGCAGCTGGCATGATCACTGTTGTTCTAACTGTTCTCCCTCTTTTTCCCTTCCTGTTTTGCTCTATGTTTCAAAATACAGAGGAGAAGCCCAGAATAAAGTAAGTATGAGGGGCAGGGGATCAAAACCCTGGGATCGTTTTCCTGATCTAACAGAAGCCTTTAGATTCTCTATTAGGCAAGTGGCCACTAGAAACCTTTACCCTTCATGCAACATCCAGCTGCTCCTGAATGCCATTCCAGGATGTCTGCTTCTGCCAAGGATGCCTTAGCAGTAGTTACTGGCCAGAGTCTGAAGAGTAGCTCCTGATAGAGTTAAAGGACTTGTGAATTGTCCAAGATACAGTCATCTCACAGTACCTCAAGATATAAGTGGCTCAACATTAAATCCTTTGTGAGAGGCTGTTACTGGGAAACTACTCATGCATCCAGGACTGCTGACAGTAGGAAGGATGGCAAAAATTGGACTGGGATGATATGAATTTAACTGAAGTTTCCTATGGACATTGTGGCTCTGGGACCCAGCGCCTTGCCTTCCTATTCCACCAGCTACCCAGAAAGGAGTGTGCAGCACTGTGCTGACAGCCTCAAGGGCAATGTCTTTCTGTGTGGCAGGGAATGACCTTAGGTTTTGGAAATGAAAAGTTTTTTTAAGGGTAACTCCCTGCCCTGCATAACCTTCCACAAAGAACAAAGGTCCTTAGTGCTATTCTGGAGTAGTTTTCCATTGACTTGCTGTTTCACCCCTCTGTATCTCCATCAACATTTCTCCTTGTCAGCGTCATTCCTGAGGGCAGGTCAGGTCAGGATATGATATTTAAAAAGCTGCCTGCTCTTTAAGATGAAAATCCTTTTTTGTTCTTTTCCTTTTTTATTTTTTTTTTTTTTACTCTTTGCAGACTAACTGCTCCTAAAATACCAGAGGGTGAGAAAGTAGATTTTGATGTAAGTATTCCTGAGACTGCCTGTGTGTGTCTGTGTCTGAGCCATACACACATGTGCAAACCAACATAACTCTTCTTGTAGTGGATACTGCTGAGGATAAAGTCAAGGACAGAAATATGGATGCTTTGCTGCCTCTTTTGAGTGAAAGACTACTTGCTGTCTGAAATTCTCTGGATACATTTGTTGCTAATGTGGCTCAATTAAAATATTAATTCAGGTGTTTCTTTTTTTTTTTTCTTTTTTTTTTTTTTTTTGAGGCCAATCAATGAAGAAAGGAAAAATAAGTTTTTAGGAGCTCTTGGATCCCCTGTCCCATTGCTGTAAATGGCTTGAAATTGAAGCTTGAAATAAAGCAGGCCTATACTCATCTGTTGCTGAGAAACACTACCTAAAATGACAACAGAATTTTAATAATGAACAGATATCCAAATACCTTACTGAAAAGTTGATAGAAAAGTGACAAAACTCATCTTGCAAATCTCCACAGAAATATCTGCTTTGCCCAAAAATGCAGAAACATTTTCTAGATAACATTCATATTCCAAAGTGAAGAGGAGGCAGCTAAGTACATACAAGGAGGAGCCAGCTAAGCAAAGCCAGGGATAGAATGTGTTGAAGAGGAATTAGATTCTGTTCCCTTCTGGTCTCCTATCACCTGGATGAGTCTCTCTCTCACCTGCATCAACAGCCACTTAAGCTAGTCCCATGGATTTCCTCTGATACCTGCAGACATTTTCTGCTCTTGTTTTTCTATATAGGAAGGGTGCTGGGAATGTCTAGGGCATGTTCCTAGAGCTCTATGGGCTGGCTTAACACATTTTTCTGCTCTTCTAGGACATCCAAAAGAAAAGGCAGAACAAAGACCTGATTGAACTGCAGGCCTTGATTGATAGCCACTTTGAAGCCAGAAGAAAGGAAGAGGAAGAGCTGGTTGCCCTCAAGGAGAGGATTGTGAGTCCTTCTCTGTACCATTTCTCTGTAGTAGGTTGAGATGAGAAATTGAATCCATCAATTCACTGCCAGAGTTTGGCAGAAAGCTGTATTGCCACATGCAGAAGAGTCTGCTCAAGTCACTATCAAATAGCTTCTTTGCATGTCTGTTCCCTCTCTCAGTTTTACATCTGGGAATTGCATGTGAGACCCTTCTGCATGTTCCGACAAGGGAGCAGGTGGCTTGCTCTATACAAACCAAAGCTCTCGGTGGTGGGGTATAATACTGGAGGTAGATAAAGCCACAGTGATAACTCAATACCTATGCCACTGCTTCTTGCAGGAGAAGCGCAGAGCTGAAAGAGCAGAGCAACAGAGAATCCGGGCTGAGAAGGAGAAGGAGCGTCAGGCAAGACTTGCGGTAAGTGTCTTTGCATTTCTCTCGTCTCAGCTTCAAACTGGAGGGACATCTCTGGAGAGAGCAAAAAACCTACAGATTCTGCCTGTCTCAGTCCAGAGAAGAAATTGCCACCTTCTTAAAGCAAGAGCAAGAAACAGAAGTTGCCAGTCCTCATCAAAATGCTTATCTGATCACGTTTCCTGCAGTGACACTGCCTGCTGGGGAAGCTGTGAGTCTCCCCCAGAATGACTTGTTTCTATGTGCCACACTCCACAGGAGGAAAAGGCACGCAGAGAGGAAGAAGACGCCAAGAGAAAGGCTGAGGATGATCTCAAGAAAAAGAAGGCTCTGTCCTCCATGGGTGCCACATATAGCAGCTATCTGGCTAAGGTAAAAAGCATGGACTGGTGAAAGATATATTGAAATGTTAATAGTGCACCTTTCCTTCTTCTAATCCCTAGCAGCTTGTCTTACATGCTCTGTCACTGAATTAATTTCATTCAGTCTGAATGTCCACAAGCTGATATTAATTGACATTCTGAAAATAGGCTGATCAGAAGAGAGGGAAGAAGCAAACAGCTAGAGAAACAAAGAAGAAGGTCCTGGCAGAGAGGCGCAAGCCCTTGAACATCGACCACCTTAATGAAGACAAGCTGAGGTGACATGCTTATCCTAACCTACTGAATATAATCCACTGAAATTTGTTTTTACTGTCCTGGAGTCTTCTCCAGTGAAAATATGAGGTAGAGGAGAGGGCCTTTCTTGAAATTCATCACAGGACAATGTTAAGTTGTGCCCGCCCTCGATCTGGCAAATGGAGATACAGGGAAATGTTGAAAGAGCCATCTAGCCATGCTCCTGGCATAGCTCCATTAGCCTCTCTGGCTAATTAGAATTAGTCATTTATGGGACTGGGTGCAAATTTTAAACTCATCTCAGATTACTTGAATGAATTTACAGACTGGTATGTAACATTCACAGAGGTGAGTTGAGGTAGTAGGGTATGAGTATGGGTCTCCACAGAGGCTGGAAGCTTGGGAGCTGAGTGCTCTGGTGCAGAGCAGTCATCAGATGACAGTCTGGATTCCACACATTGGAGTTTACACATGATTGAAAGATGAGGTTGGCTCACTTCAGCCCTGAAATAGATGAGATTGTGCAATGGCAGCTGCTCTGCTCATCTGGGTGGCCTCCAGAGTCCTCCTTCCTTCTTGTCTGATTCCCCTGGACATTTTTCTTTCAGTAAGCGTTTAGGGGAAAATCAAATCTGTAGGAAATATGTTAGTGTGTGACACATGCAAAGGTACAAGTGTAAAGGTTCTTGGGTGAGAAGGTGAGAAAAATGTGACCTTGAAAAGGGGAGTAGCTTTCAGAGGATGGAAAATGTTTGCAGGAAGATGTGGAAACTGCATAAATAAAATGTAAAAAGCCTCTTTTCTAGTGATGTGAAAATGGTAGAAAATAAGTGATGTGATGTTTCTCCCATCTTCCCTAAACACACAGGGACAAGGCCAAGGAACTGTGGGACTGGTTATACCAGCTGGAGACTGAAAAGTATGACTTTACAGAGCAGATCAAGAGGAAAAAATACGAGGTCAGTTGAACAGCCATTTTGCTAATGTTACTGGGTCCAAAATGTAAAAATCTCTGTGGCAAAAGCCACGTGGTGACATTATTTGGGTCTCCAATGCCCTTTTGCAATATTTAAGTAGCAAGACACTTGGAACTGTATTCCCCTAACGTACATTCTTGGACTGTTTTTCACATTTTAGGTTGAAATTGAATAGGCCACTCTCAAGGCTTTCAGTGCCCCATGGAAAGGCAATCCCAATAGAAAATGGACTCTTCACCCTCTTCCCAAACACATCTTGTTCAGTCTTGTTTATCTACATGTAACTGTGGCATGAAAAATCAGTAACTCAATTCACTCATCTCCATTGCAAAGTAATACTTTTAAACCCATCTTTGATTTTACACTTGAACCTCATAAGTTTTACTCCCATCCCAGACAGATTCTCTGTGGACTGAGCTCTCTGGAGTCACTGAAAACTGTCTCCAGACAGGAGCATCTGACTGAGGTGTCATATGGTAACAGAAAAGGAATATGTTTCCTTCACAGTCGCAGGACAGGGCTGCACACACGTCATGTTTTAGTGGCTGAGAAATCCTACTGGATCCCTCTCTGCCTTGCTCTCCTCTTAATTTCCAATCACACAGACACATGCTGACAGTGAATGAGCAACACCAATGTAACTATCTCAATCTCTCTTAGATTTTAACAATGCGTTGCAGGCTGCAGGAGCTTTCCAAGTTGTAAGTACAATGAACTTGCCTGTGTAACAGCAGCAGCAAAGGCTACAAAATGCATGAGCCTGCCGCATGGTCAGAGGCCAGGTGCCAGACAGAAACTGGCACCTGACTCCAAATGCAGAGAGAAAAGAGAAAACTGGGTCTTGTGTCTCTCCCTTCACTTCCTTTTTCTCTCCCCTTCCATTCTTTGAAAAGAGATGAAGCAGTAATTTAGGAATAGTCAGGGTCCATCAGGGATGTGGCTAAAGAACAGAGCATGCAACCCACTCAGACCATCTCTAAAATAATTCCTTTTCCAAATCTCTGGTATTACATGTGTGGATGAGTCATCCTGATGCATCTGGGATACATACGAAAGCTTAGGGGTACACGTATAATAGCTTGGAAAGATTCTCCACCTTGTGGCGACATGCTTATCCAGATACAAAGTATTGCAGGGCCGGCTTAAGGGTAACAGGTCAGCTGGGTGTAGAACAGGAATTAAGGTAGTGCTAGGGGAGACATATATGCTGTGGTAGTGAAACCTCTGCGTTAAAGAGATGAGTGGCTGCTGCTGAAAAACAAGGAGTGAAAGTACAAAGAATAAGCTAAATAGAAGAAAAATGCACAGTTGAGGTGGGAAAAGAAAAGCTGAAGAAAAAAGGGAAGATTATAGCAGGAAAAAAGGCAAAGAGGAAGGTAAGCAAAAACAGCAAAGGGAATAAAGGAGACACAACCAAGGATGCAAGGGAGAGACAAAGGAAGGAACTGGGACAGACAAGAACAAGGCTGTTCTTTAGCTCTAGTGTCTGTTGCTCTTTGGTGCTTCATTGGAGAGTAAGTATTATAGTCACTATCGCAAGGTTATCAGTGAAGGTAAGTCTTAAGTCCTTGGCTCAGACTGAAGACAGCTGGTTCTCCTCCACACTTTGGAAAAACACTCAGTTGCAAAAATAATTTAAACTGCTGCTGCAGATATTAAAACTTCCATGAGTAAGTACCGAAGCAGATGATCTGCTGATCTCTCCTTCCTTGTGTTGTCCTGTTCCTGCAAATGTTTCAGTCTCTTATTCTGTTTGTTTGCCACAGAAAGACACAAACCAGGAAATCCCCGTTGTTGGACCAACCTGAATGTATAACTCTTTTATTTATTTATTTTTTCTTGTTTTGCATGTGGGCAATGTCACTTAAAATATTCAAATGTTGGGTCATCAGTTTTTGGACCTGCAGAGCCAGTGGAGAACACTGAATTACACCAAAAGCAAAAGCAAAACATGTGTCTTGGCAAGTGCATTTTCCACCCCAGGAAAACTAGGTAGAACCTTGACTTGGTTACAAATGAGAAGATGAAGGGACAAAAGAGGGTTCTCTGTCACACCCTAGTTTCTGTGGGCTTTTCCAGTACCTGAGCTGGAAGGCTCACAGGATTTCAGTAGCATGTCCAGGGCTATGGGCTAGGACTGAGGTGCTAAATCAGGCCATAAGATGCTCATCCTGTGCAAGGTAGGTGTTTGCTTTCCAGTGTGTCAAGTTGAAATATGCAGTTTACCTATGGCTAAACAAAGAGAAGCTCTGTCTTTTATGGACAGACCCTCTGATGGTTATCTAGAGAGCTTGGGAAAGTGTTCAGAGCCCAAACTCGAACTTTTACCTCTGTGGTTGCTCAAGCTCTCCTTGAATGTTTTCTTCTTCAGCCCCTTCAAAAGTTAACTTCCCTTATTAGATGAGTGGTTGGGAAGGTGGTGATTGCTGCAAGCTCCTCACCTCCTGCTCTGCCAGCCAACAAATATCCTCCAGCTGAATGTGTGAACCATCTTCCATTCTTGAGGTCCCCATCCAAAGTCCACCAAAGCTCTTCAAGCTTATATACTCCTGAATGTGTAGGAGTAGGGGAAGAGTTGAGAAGGTGAGGCTTGAAGTGGATGGGGCCATGCAAGATCTTTCCAGCTGGCCCAGGTGATGTTCACTTGCCTGCAGTTTGACACATGAGTTTGACACAATCTGTATACATAGAAGCTCTTCTATTAAGGATTATAATAAAATTCTAGCTTTCTTTCCCTTGACATATGAAATGGACTTGCAGATTTATTGCCAAGAAGCAAAGTTTCTCTCCTTCAAGTAAGGGTGAGCTTTTATTTCAAAGGAAGTATTAATCCCTACCAGAGGCACCTGCTTCCAGCACTTCAGCAGGTAAAATTCTCCTCTCCGTGAGGGAACAAGGTTTCTTTATCTCTAAAACCCCTGGTCATGTATGTTGTTTGCAGATTGTCACCCTCAGGAACCGGATCGATCAGGCTCAGAAGCAGTAAGTACCTATATCCCCTTCCAAGGTCCTGGCTTGGGGATATCTTCTCAGTGTTCAAAGCAGTCACTTCAGTCTCAACACCGACATTTTCTTGTTGCAATGAAATGAGGCTAGGGATGGAAGGGCAACTCCCATCCTGCCTTACACTGAGAAAATGAAGGGGAAACTGAAGTGAACATAACAGCTAACAAGAAAAAAAATCATGTTTCTTCACACCATGTCCAAAAAAATTCCATGTGTTTATTGTTGGGTTTTTGAAACACCTGACTGAGGTGCTTTGAATACTTGAGGGAATACAACCCTTGTTTATGAAGAGTAAACAAGAGGTTGCTAAGATTACAAGGAATGGTGTGTAACAAGACTAACATCATGGGATTACTGTTGTGAGTTCTTTTCACTCATCATCTCTCTCCCACTTTCCTTCCTCACAACACTTCTATTTCACTAGATTCTTTGAGTCTTACATCTTGAACTACTCTAGGTGAACCTATGAGATACCAGAGCCAGAGAAAGCCTTGGCTTAGGGCATGTAGAAAACTAACAGACACAGAGTAAGAACTGCAGAGAAGCAAGGGATGAGAGCTCTGAAGTGGTGGGATTTGATCTTCACTGTGCTTCTGTAGCTTCTTAAAAAAGTAATGCCAGGAATGAAGTGGTGGTCTTTGGTGACATCTTTGGATGGCAGCAGTGACCAGACGCTGCTCTCCCACTTCCCCAAGTCTCACTGCCTTATCAGATGAATATAACACTGGGGGATCAGTTGTCCCTAGATGCCACATATGAGGCTTGACCTTCCTGTGGCATTTTCTGTACAGAGCTGTAGGCTGAAAAACCTCAGCAGAATGTGCAGCTGCAGAAGGATGCCATGGTTTGTCTGGGTGTTGTTGCTCTTCTGAGAGGCACTACCAAACCACCCACAACAGACAGTACCATTAGTGCATGCTTGTTCCTCCAAAAGGCATGACACTCTCTCAGGACATAATTTGAAAAGGTTGCATTGAGAAGCTCATGAGATTTTTGTGTACTTAAATTCCTATCCACAGTGGACTTTATCATTCCAAAGCAATGTCTGCTAATGTGTTATACAAGGATCAACTGATCCTTTTGCTTCAGACTTTATTAAGTCTCCTTAAACATGCTCTAAAGGTTAGGCATAACATCAAACATCACAGGCGCTTATGGAGATAAAAGGACTCTGCCTTCGTTTGAGAAGCTATGCAGTTCCTATACTTGTGGAAAGGCTGGCAAAAGGGACACTGGGATGAATTTAAGATAAGCAGAAAACGCTCTGCTCTCTTTCATGTAAAAAGTCATTTTATCAAATAGACCAAATCTAACTTGGTCAAAAGGTAAAGTATCCCCTGTATGTACGTCTGTGTCACTGTGCTACATCTTTCTGTAAATATGGCTAGTGTTCTTGAACCAATCCATGGGGCAGTAACACAAAAATCTCCCCAGATGTGTTGTCTACATTATTTTCTGCTCCCTGGAGGATCCAGTGCTTCTGAAAGAAGGGCTCTCTGTTGATAGCAAGACCCCATCACCTTGTGCGTGGCACCCAACTCCATGCTCTGCCACGTCAAAGAGCTGCCACCAGATTGCATGTGCTTTGGTTCAAGAAGCAGCCTCATCATCATGTGTGTGAAAGGTCTGGTGGTGTGCTGAGCCCCAAACACCAAGGTACTGCCTACAGGAGCTAGTGCAGATTCTAACCCAACTAACTTCATGCCTGGCCCTTCTCTGACTCCAGGCATGCCAGCTGCTCAGTCAGAAGGTAAGTGGCTTGCATGCAGGATTGCCCGCCTGTGTGCAGGAGGATACTATTTAGAGAG
The DNA here is from genome assembly GCA_013398155.1 of Pedionomus torquatus. Taxonomy (NCBI): domain Eukaryota; kingdom Metazoa; phylum Chordata; class Aves; order Charadriiformes; family Pedionomidae; genus Pedionomus; species Pedionomus torquatus. The sequence goes on along the minus strand of VZRU01001390.1, from coordinate 255,838 downwards.
AGTTTGCTTCAGGTGCTTTGTGTGGGGAGTGTAGCTGGACTGCTCCCATACACACCACAAGCAAGACGGGGGTACTGATATGAGGGGAGGCCTAAACAGTTGTTTGGACTATTTAGGAGGTTCTTGCTCTTGTGATGTAAGGCAGAACCCACTCTACCTTTGCTAGAGCAAAGCAATTAGTTGTATTTAAATTACTGCTCAGCTTTTTGTCTCCACTACTAGATGACTAGACCATCTGGAGAATTTAACCACCAGAGGTCCCTGATAATGAGCAAATTTTCACCAGAAACAGCTCTAAATCCTAAAATCCAGATCACAGCAGATTTGAATTCAGGAAACATCAAGTCTGTGGCTGGATAAGTCTGTAATTTACTTTTGAGACCACTTGAATGTCTGTCTTGATAATGCAGGAATCTGGAAGGGTCTACCTCTTTCAGGCATGCATGTCCTGGTCTCTCACTAAGCACCTGAGGAGGTATCTCTTTCCACAATATCGACAATATTTTCCTCAGGATGTGGTCTGGGGCAGGTATGCCCAACATGTGAGAAGTGAAAGCAGCTCAAACCTAATCTTGGAGTCGGAAATGCATAGAGCCCCACCACTTTCACCATGCTGATATGTTTTCCTTTCCTTTTGCATTGTAGCAGCAAGAAGGCAGGAGCCAAGGGCAAGGTTGGCGGGCGCTGGAAGTAAAGAACCAGGCAGGATGGCCCTTAGCGGTGTGCAGAAACCCTGCTGGTCTCTTCTTTCCTTCTTCACCAACCACTTGTGTTCCCACGCCTCAAGGATAATAAAAATCGCAACATCAGTCTGGGTTGGCTATTGCTGCTGCTTTTCTTTTTCTTCCTGGAGGGGTCTGGCAGCTTCCTCAGTCAAAAGGAAGCAGGTTCCTTATAAAACTCACATGACTTCTTGCTGTCATCTTCAATTCTTGCTAATCACGTCCTTTATCCTCCTGATACCAGCCCTATGCTGTACTGTAGATTGCTGTGTACAAATCTCTGGATTTTGTAAATAAAGCACGACCAGTACCTACTCCAATGACAGCTCGCTGGAATGTTTTTTTCATACTTTATTTAATGGCATCCCATTGGAATTTTGGGAGTTGTTCCAAATCCTTATTTAATAGCATTTGATCCAGCTCTATACTTGGGAATGAGGCTCAGTATCATCCACAAAGACCCAGGACTGGAGGCCTGTTTTACATCCACTATTACAGGCAGATAACAAAAGCTGACTCTGTTCTGGGGGAGCTCACAATCTGGATGCCAAACGTAGTTGATACTGACTGAAAAGTTCAAATGATGAAGGGAATCAAAGAATTGGGAATAAAGAAACAAATCCACGGAAGTGGTATTTTCAGTACACATAATTTCTTAAATACAGGCAAGTCACAGTACAACATACAGAACGATTCATTCTGATATTACATTAAAATGTTTATTGAGGCAGTTAACTTTTGTATAGTACTAAATCCCAATACTTGTGTGAATTACTTGGTTAATTCAGTGTAGATGTCAAAACACAAATGGCTGTTACTAAATCTGGGTTGTGAACTATTCTGTAGGGTCTGTTGTCTTTGCCAACCCTTGAAATAACCTGTTGGAGGGAAGCCCGCTAGGGATGGTTGTTCTTGCCCATGTTTCCAAACTTCTGGCTGTTTCTGGTGCCCACATTCACATTCTGGCTCTCTGTTAGCACATGCTGTGGCCTCAAAGATTCATAATAGTGGTTTTAGGTGGGAAGGGATCTTCAAAGATCATCTAGTCCACCCCCCTGCTGTGGGCAGCAACAGTGTTCACTAGATCAGATTGCTCAAAGCCACATCTAGCCTGACCTTGAACACTTCCAGTGTGATGGGACATCCACAGCTTCTCTGGGCAGCTGATCCAGTGTCCCACCACCCTTGTTGTAAAGTTTTTTCTTTATGTCCAATCTAGACCTACCCTCTTTCAGTTTGAAGTTGTTGAACCTTGTCCTGTCATGACAGGCCTTGTAAAAAAGTCTTTCTTAAAAGCCCCCTTTAAGTATTGAAAGGCTGCAATAAGGTCTCCTCAGAGCCTTCTCTTCTCCAAGCTGAACAATCCCAACTCTCTTTGTCTTTACACACACGGAAGGCATCCTGGCCCTACCATCATTTTCATGGCCCTCCTCTGGACCCCCTCTAACCACCCTGTGTCTGTCTTGTGCTGGGGAACCCAGAGGTGGAAGCAGCACTCTTGCTGGGGTCTCACCAGACCAGAGCAGGAGAATCACCTCCCTCTGATGTGGACACCCCTACGGTTGTAACTTAGTAAATCATTTGGGTAAATGTGCTCTTTATAATCTCTTTGTGTGATTATAATATGTAAACCACTCCTCTATAAATTAGGATTCTTGCCTCCGCTTGAAGACCCTAACCCAATGAGCCTGCAAAATAAAAATAATATACACTGTACCTTTAATTGAAGATGAGGACATCTTACACCAACGAGCTTCAAGATAAGGAATTATGAGCACCATTAAAAAGCTGATAAGCCATGAATATGTTAATTACAATGTATAAGTGAATGACTGTTTCAATGTTGTGTGTGCTAGCTTTGCAGTGATATCCCCTAGCACCAATTTCTGCACAGAACTGCTAATACACAGCTGATATCTTGACTATGTGAGTTATTGGACTGCACACCGGGTAAATATGCATTTTGGAACAACACCTCTTGTAACTATGAGGAAAGCATAAGTCCCTCAGGGCTCAGTTCTAGGGCCAGTCTTGTTTAATATCTTTATTGATGATCTGGATAAGGGGACTGACTCTGTAAGTTTGCAGATGAAACTAAACTAGGTTGGAGCGTTGATCTGCTTGAGGGTAAGAAAGCTCTAGAGAGGGACCTGGACAGGTTGGATCAATGGGCCAAGGCCAATGGGATGAGGTTCAGTAAGGCCAAGTGCCAGGTCCTGCATTTCGGTCGCAACAACCCCAGGCAATGTTACAGGCTCGAGGAAGAGTGGCTGAAGAGCTGCCTAGAAGAAAAGAACCTGGGGGTGTTGGTGGGCAGGTGGCTTAACATGAGCCAGCAGTGTGCCCAGGCAGCCAAGAAGGCCAACAGCATCCTGGCCTGTATCAGGAACAGCCTGGCCAGCAGGAGTAGGGAGGCGATGGTGCCTCTGTACTTGACACCGGTGAGGGCTCACCTCGCGTGCTGTGTTCTGTTCTGGGCCCCTCACTACA
>VZRU01001390.1:202893-251779 GCA_013398155.1 Pedionomus torquatus | reverse complement strand
CCCCCCACATCCTCCAGTGTCACACGACCTGCCACACTGTTTCTTGTCCCCTCCTTTTAGGCTGCAACTTGTCTGGTTAGCTCGGGTAGGGAAGGTGAAGTGCCAGGTAGCTCCCTCCGGGCCGGGGGTATGGGCTTCTGCATCAGGGCACTCATCTAAATACCAGCTTTGCTTGGCCCCTCTTCCTGAGGATTCTTGGCTTGGGCCTACCCACTGTCGCTGAGTACGGATATCGGGTTTTAACTGTTGAGGCCACAAAGGATAAAATATTTGTCATTGTTACAGTTTATGGACAATGAATTGATGTAGGAGTGCGTGATCTATGTTGAATATATACTTTTATGCAGTAAAATTACCGTGATTAAAAGGGAGAAAACATTTATTTTAGAGTATGATCTGTCTGTAAACACGCTGGCTATGTTTTATTTTATTTAAGTACTTACACTTTTCTATCTTTCTTTCCCCAAAATGGTTTTGCATCACCTAGAATGACAAAAGTGGATATCAAAAACTACCTTGAAAAAATATACAATGTGCCAGTAGCTGCTGTGAGGACGAGGATACAGTATGGTAAGTGCTGTTGAGTAATCCAAAGGGATGAATACAGCATCCCTGTGCTGTCAGAGTACTCTGCTCAAAAGGCCCACTAGATTTCAACAGACTTTGGGTTCGGGTGCTTAGCTAGTGACATCGTTCAGCATACTTAAATATATGTCTCTTCAAATGAATATTTGTATGCTCCGATTAGATTATGACAGTTTTAAGAAGACAAATCTGAATTTAAAAAGCCTTATCATCTTGGCAGTTATCTAGCTTGTGCTGTATACTTTTGTAGTTGGTATAATTTCTCCTTGAAGACCAGTGGGTGTCTCACTTCAGAAGGAATTTCTTTATGTGTTTTAATAAAATTAGTAATTGAACTGAATTTCAGCTGTGACCACGCATGCACGTAGAGGAGGTGTTGTGGTGTAACGAAGGCAGTGTTTATAGAGTAAAGAAAAGTATGCTATTAGACCAGTTGATAATGTCAGAAAAACATCTTGGCAGACTTTCAGTTTTTCATCACCTTTTCTTACCACATTTCTTCTACAGACTTGTATCCTCCTACTCTTAGTGTTTTTCCCCTACAAAGAAAAATGACCAACCCGAAAGAAAACCAAAAAACATTGATAGTTTAAGTTACGCTGAACTCTGACTTGGAGTAGAGGGCCCTCCCTATAAGTGAAATAAGCTAAATTTATGTAAGGTGGCCTTTACTTATGGATGCTTCTTTCTCCAGAGCTTCTCTGACTGCAGTGCGGATGCAATGCAAAGTCAGGAATATAATTTTCATGTTACTTTCTGATTACCAGGCAGTACATTAATGAAATGGAGGTTGATTAGGTTAGAACATCTTTGATGGCTGCATTTTTCTTTTTTCATGCAGTGACTCTAGCAAAGGAATTTACTGATGTGTTGATAACGGTACAAGTAGGGATGATTTTTAAAAAGGGGTAGGATAAAAGAACTGTAATAGTGAAAAGTGGAGAATGAAAGATAAAGCTTCGAATAAGGTTGTGAAATTCAGAACACATAAAAGGAAAAAAGAAAACAAAAAGATCATCTGTAATATGCATCTATGAAAAATGGAATTAAGTAAAGTCTTAAATACCAAACACGTGCAGTTCCAAACAGTACTAAAAATACTCATGCTTGTCCTCATAGCCATTTTGTAACCCACTGCTAATGGGTGATGGTAGAATGTATATAATTCAGGGATAAAAGAGGGAAGGGGGTTAGAATATCTAATAGTTGGAGAGTTTTAATGTCTGCCTAACATATGGGTAATAAATTGAACTTCCCACTCAGTTGTGACTACAATACTTGCAGAAGATTGAGGTGCTTTGGTTTTTTTTGGATGTGGGGTGTCATTTCCTGGTGTACAAACAGTAGATCCAACTCATTAGCTGGGTAGTAAAAATTGATGAGTTTGACACTGGTTAGTGGTCAGTTCCTCCTTGTCTTCCTGAAACTGTTGATGTTCAGAGGACAGTTTTTTGCTCCTGGCCCCCTACTCAGAAAACTTACCTCCTTGCTGCTTTGCAAACTTTGTATGTGACGTGAAGGTACGATGGCTGTCAGCAGCCTGAGTCTGGTGATGTTTCTGTTCCCTACTTGTAAACAAGGAGAGTAGTGTGCTATTTTCGGTGCATCTGGTAATTTGGTACACATGGTAATTGTGATACTGAAGAGAAAGTATTGCTCTTAACAATAAATCAGATCTAGTGAAGTCCCCCCTTCAGCTTGGCCTTGCTTTGGCAACTTGTTTGTTCTGGGAAGTAAAAGGTAGGACTCGCTTCATTTCTGCAGGTGCAAACAACAAGAGGAATCACAAGAATCAGAGGGTGAAGAAGCCAGATTACAAGGTCGCCTATGTACAGCTGGTGAGTTGACACTGACGTTTGTGTGGAAAGAGTAAAGCATTGTTACCGAGCCAAGCTAGAATTCAAGTTCAGTGAATTGTCTGGTTGGCTGAATATTTCTGCCAATCCTCTAATCATGACGTTTTCTTTAATGCAGTCCAGAATGTGTAAAGAGATTTAAACAACATAGTCTGAAAATCAAATTCAAACAAATGGTTAGTTTTCAACTCCTGTATTTGTTTGAGGTCTGTATGTAAGTTATGGTCTGATGTCATATGGTGCTGCTTTGCCAGTGCATTTCATGCTGACCCTGTACTTTGTGTGCTGGAAGGTTCACGACTTGTGTGGTTGATTGCTGAAATGTCCAGTAAGTCAAAGAATACATTGTAAGGATAGGAACTTCTTGTTAAAGCTTTCTGGATTTCAGAGAAGACTAAGGCATATTCCTTGGAGAGTTTTTAGTCATGTCTAACAAGCATGCTTTGTGGCTAAACTGGGTTCTGAAACCTATGTTGGTTGCCCAGTGGAAAAGGAGCTTCATGTTCTTACAAATTTCTTTCATAACAGGAGCATATTATAGTTTAGACTTCTCTTGGGCTTACCTGGCTCTATGTAAAAAATGCAGCCAGTGACAGAAAACCTCTTCACGTTCCAAAATTACATTAAAGGAGTGCTATTTATGGTTGTAAAACCATAAGCTCAAAATTGCTGGTGGCAACACAGCCTCAGTGTTACTCCATCCTGGGACAAGGATTCAGTGTGGAGGGAACACTGTGTGATCTTAAAGGCGGTGTAAGACTTCATATGGACTTGGGGTCAAACTAAGAAGGCACAGACAATGGGAAATCTGACGGGTTTTTTAATTTTTCGAAGTTTAAAGTGCTTAAAAGTTTTTCTCTAAGCCCCTTCTGGGAAGGGGAGTGGGGAAAAAAAAAGGTGAGGAGTGCTTTTCTAGACAGACCTTGCCTTTACAAGAACAGTATAAAGTACAGTGTTAATAGAAAGTAACAGAGTTGTATTTAGATGAGAACTAACTGTGAGTTACTGTGCTGAAGTTAAAGGCAACCTCATCTCTGAGGATTTTGCATACAGTGAATAAAAAATACATTCCTTTTTAAAGGAAGAGTCTCTGATGGGCAAATTTTCACTCCTGGATTGTCTGTGCTAGGTTTTTGTCTGTGAGAGATCAGGTATGAACAATTCATTAAGAACACAGCTGAGGTGTTGAATGCCAGAAGTGATCTCCTGTCTTAAAAGTTGCTTTCTCTGAGTGTTGTTCCTTAGTAGGTAATCACAAGCACTTCCCATTGTCATGGCCTCTTGCTAGTGACTTCTTTGCTTTTAAAAACTTGTTTTCCTAAATTGAAACAGACATGGATCTTTAGTGAACTGTGGTCAGATCTCAAATACTATTTCACTTCATGTAATGCAGTCTTGTTTCTTCTGTCTGTTGAAAAGGAGGTAGTTTGCAACCCACAGATACTCAGGGGGAAGCAGAATGCTGCCATTCTGTGGAGCAGGTCACTCATTCAAGGCAGTGCCTTTGAACATTTATTTCACATCGAACCTCTGAACCTAGAGCAGTTGCCATTACTTTAAAGGCAACTCAATGGTGACAAGAATTACCCAGACTAGCTTGGAACTGGAGGTAGTCGGACAGCAGTAACCAGTCAGTCCTTCAACTTCTCATGTTGTCAGCTGGGCAAATTAGTTTGCACAGAGCCCTGTGATACTGTGGCTGAGAACTGCTCCTGGTACATGAGGCAGCAAGTGTCCCTCACTGCCTTGTCCTATATTGTAGTGTCATTGTAAGTTTTAAAAGAATGTTTTCTGTCCAGAAACTGTTCTGACCTATGAATGGGGCCAGAGGACCACCTTTTGGTGGTGGACTTCATTCCAAGTGAGAAAATCCTGACTGTTCTACTAAATTCTTGTCAGTGATGCTTGGTCTGTGCATTTTCTCCTCAACTAATTTTTAGTCTCTTTCTTCACTCTTTTTCTGTTCTTGTCGTCTGTGAAATCCTGTAACATTGAGGTTTGTCTGATTTTTGGTTTTCTTTCTCTTTTTCCTTTTGTTCTTTGCTTTTCATCACTAGCTGTGGTGTCTCAGACACTGAGCTCCCAGTTCTGTGTTCACACCAGCTTTAAACAGTGGGTGAGGCCAGAAACCCAGTGTAATTTCTGAAACTGAAGGTTTTGCCTTCATGCTCATTCATGGGGTGATTCAGGCCATAACAGGCTCCATGCAGTCCATTGTTAATATCTGCCTAATTTAGGAAACTCTTTGGTAACCACTGTAAAATCCTTATTTTCATGAGAATTAGTTTGCATCTGCCGTGAGTCAGAGTAGCTGGGCTTTCCCACCATTTTTACCAGCTGTGTTTTCTCTCATTAATCCAATTTCAAGTTAAAACTGCTTATGACTGGAAAAATAAGGATGTTTTTGGAATGTCTGGGGTTGATCCTTCGATTTCCCACTAGGTGGAAGTGTTGCTCTTTCCAGCATGACTAGATGGCAGCCGCAGGGTGGTTTACCTGAATGAAATTGGGTATATTCTCATGACGAGTTACACTTCCCTGCTTCATAAAACATCACATTATGTGTCCCAGCGCAATATACATATCCATTAACTTACTGCAAGTGTCTGAAAGGTGGAAGATGTATGAAGTCATAGTCTGCATACCCTTAGGTGTCAGATTAATGCCACAGCTGTTCCACATGTACGAATTGTTGTCCTTTCTTTTCCAAATACTATTTCTTGGAGATTCAGAGCTGTTTACTTTATTCTCAGGCTGTAACTGGACAAATACATGATCTGTCCAAGCATAATATTTTCACACTAAAAAAATACCTCAAATCATAGAAGGCTGTGGATCAACAATATCTTGCCATTCCAGAGTCTGCCTGCCTTTTTTCCCATTTTGGAATGTGGTGAGAAAGATTTAAGTTAGAGACTTACAGCCCCAGGTATCATATGCTCCTTTTTTACACTTTTTTTTTTTTTTAATTAAAAACAAAACTATATGTCTTTGCAGAGTATATACAATGAGTGTAATGCAGCAACCTTCCTTCTTACTCCAATACACTTATAATTATTCTAATGCTATTTAAAAAAAAAAAAAAGAAAAAAAAAAGAATGCCAGTGGGAAACTCCACAGTTGCATCAACATCAGAGAAATTTAAAAAACCAACAACATCCCCTCCTCCTTCAGTGTTCTCACTCGTTTAGCTCAACAGGTGTTAGCACCCGTGGGAGCACAACTGTAGACAAGCCTCTGGAATCCAGACCTATTTTTAATTAAACCTGTTTTGAGAAATCTAATGGAGATGGCTGTAAAAAGGAGTCTGACCTTGTCAACATTAGGACTAACACCTATTTAGCTGCATGAATGATGGCACTGGTGGGAACATTTTTGCGAATGCTTTCTCCTCAAACTCTGTTTAAAGTGTCCGGTACATTCATACTAATTAACCCATTTACTTAGCAGATGTGACAGCAGTTTTCTTTTGACATGTACTGAATTCAGAGGAAACTTGGATGCTCCATACACTGCGTCATTGCTGTGTGGATTTTTGAAGTTGCTTTCCATGCTGTCCTGCCATACATTTTAACATCAGATGTTAACACCACAATAGCAGGAGAATTGTTCAAATGCACTGGATTATTAAATTTAGCTGCATTCGCTGCTACAACTGGACTGAATCCCATGCTGTTGGAGTCCAACATTTTTTTAGTTAACGATACTATAAACATCGCTTTTCTCCTAATTCTGAAGGACAGTAGTAAGAGCTTCAATTATCTAAATAATCAGAAAATCTCAGAGTTGTTTACATGATCAGTGTTTGCTGCGTCATTCCTACATAATGATATCTGTGCTGACCTTCCATTCCTAAACTTTTCAAGGGACGCAAAGGTCACAGAAGTATAAGTGAGTTTGTGCCTGATAATCCTTCCAGTAATTTTCTGACATGAGGCTCAGCAGTGGAAAGGCTAACACTTGGCTTCATAGGCCTAATTATGGTCACTTAACCTCTCATTAAAATGAATGGAGGCAATTTGTACCACTTGATCTGATACCTCCTACAGACTTGGAGAACAGAGGTGTGTTTTCAGCCTTTCTAACCAAAAATGCTTGAAATCTAAAGGGGAAAATAAGTGTTTGATGCTTAGGTCACTTTATCTTGAAGGATGTTAGCATTTAACAAATGAATCCTCTTAATACCTTGTATATTAATCAGTTTTACATTTGAGTAATGCTGAAGCAAGGATTAGACTTCAGCAGGAATAGAAGTTTAATGGCTCCCATTTCTGTAATCTAAATACTGGACCACACATCTCACTTGTACTTAATCTTAGAAGTTGTAGGAAAAAGGGAGGTCTCTGGGAAGACCCTAAATTGAGAATAGCAATATGTAAAACCATCAGGTTACATTTATTTTTTTAGGTGTTTTAATACCACCTCCCTGACTTGATTTGTTTGTTTGTTCTCTTTATTTATTTTTTTTTAACATTATAGGGGCTCACTTAGATATAAGACTATGTGGTGGTAGAGCTTATCTTTATAAACCTCAGAATATCAATGTATCACCTCACGTTGGTGAAAAAGTTCCTCTGTTGTCAGTGCAGTGTCTGGTTCCAAGATTAAATTATCCAAGCAAAATGATTTATTTTGCCAGTGTCTGCCTTTTTTTACAGGATTTTCATTTAGCACAGCAATGTCAGGTAGAAAGGTGGTTTATTTTTTCTCCCTCTGTCGCTATGCTGCCAGGTAATTATGGCAGGAGTTCTAAGGGAGGACAAGCCTTAACCTTTTTATAGCCCATTTCAGCTTATGTGAATTTCAATAATTCAGTGTTTAAAAGTTAAATGGCTTGTAAAGGAAAAACAAGTTTTAGGAATAAGCCAAAATTTTGCTTTCTAATTGAATATACCAGCATTTAGTATTTTAGTAGTTTGCAGAACAGATAAAACCATATTGAAATTGATAGAAATTTAGTCATTTGCTTTATTTCTTGTAGGTTTTCATTCCGAGGATGCATTTATCATATGATTGTCAAATGCTTGCTGTATAGAAAGGAAAGCTTTTGCAAAGAAAAAGTTTAAGAAAAAGCAGCGCTGCATAAAGGAGTGGTGACCCCTCCGTTCCTTTGGTTGGCATTTTTTTGAGGAGGTGGTATATGAGCTTGAGCCTCAGTAGCCTCTGGCACTGTGTGAAAGATGCACTGAATGTAAATATGCCTGGACTGACTCACAATCCTTTATGTAAATTGATGCTTTTTGGTATTTTTGAAATTTTGAAATACCCAAGATACAGGCTTCTTCTGAAAACTAGCTACTGAGCATGCACAACAGCTATTTTTCATACAGCTTTCATCACTTCAGATTCTTACAGTGCAGTATTACTGCATAGTATTGTTACTTAAGATTTATCAACCTTCAGTTCTCAGGGTGTAATGTCTTGGCTATTTCAAATCATGTCTGGCTGCCAGCCAAAATCAGAATTTCTTCACAAAACAAGAGCTGGAAAGAGCCAAATTGTCTGTGCTGATTCTGATTTATTAAAACACTCCAGATTGACATTTTCAGCTCAATATTTGACTTTCACCAGCCTCAAAATGGGAACTGTGAGCACTTTGATAAAGAGCTGAAAGGTTTGTCTGGTTTCGCTACAGCCTCTGTGCATATTTTTTTTTGTTGTTTCTTTCCCCTCTTTTTAAAATAACAACAGTTTTGCAACGCTTAGTGAATTGCCATTGGATGTTGTTAGTATGCTTTAGGGACAGCTTTCCTTCATTCTCCAATAAGAGAAGTGCATTGGTGCTGGAAGCATACCAGAATGGAAGTGCTGCATAACAAGAACAGTCCCTTACTACAGTGTTACCAATATAAATAGTTCTCAAATTTTCAGTGTAGGTGGTATGCCTACCATGTTAGCTTGAATTGTTTTCTGTCTTGTTTAACTAAAATGGCTTCCTTTTCAGTGCAGACAAGTCCTTAGAATCAGCTCCGTCAGTTCTATAGGTACCATGGAGCTGAGTGACACGCCTGCAGTGCAGTTAAAACACAGTAATTTTTTTGTAATATAAACAAATTCTTTCCCAAATGCTTCAGTGTGCTAAAATCTTAAGCAGTGCTTGGCCTCAAGGGTGCTTGTTGCTGATCCTACTACCGGAAGAGTTTCAGTAGGCTACAGCTTTGGGATTGCTCAAGGATGTCGATAAGGCCAGTTTCTCTGCCTTGGAGTTGAACTGTGCTTTAATTGTCGTTGGACAGCTATTATGAGCATACCTATAAGAGTTGAAACCTCAGAGTGTACACCATGGAAAGGAAAACCTTGATTTGTTCCAGTTGATCTTATCCAGGCTAGAATTGAGGACAGAGCAATGTACACAGCAGCTCCCTTGTTGTTTTTGTAGTATGGTCAGGCTCTTAGGAAACCCCCAAGAAGTATGTGCTACAAAAACAACCGGAGCATTGCTTAGTATGAGTTGATATTTCCTAGATTCTAGTCTGGATAAGCTCAACTGGGATAAGTCATGGCTTTTTTTTTTCCAAAGCGTATGCTTGAGGTTTAAATTCTTTCACACCTGTAAATTACCAGGTTGAGTGTGTATAACTAAATGAAACATAGCATGCATTCAGCTAGGTCAGGGGCATGGTGATGTGGTTTTTTTATTATTTAATTATGTCACATTTCTGATCCCAAAATGTAATATAGGTAGCTGTGTTGTGGAAGGCTCATTTAATGTCCTTTGTGGAACTATTTAATAACTGGGCCACTTGTTTGATTATATTTATTGCACAAATGTAAAGAATGTCCAATCTGGAAAAAAAAATAATGTTTTCATCTGAAGCGATTAAATGCTGTTGTTGAGATTTCTTTATGAAGAAGTAGTTAACGTATGGTAAGATTTCTAAGTATTTTGAGAGTAATTTTGAAGTTACGCACTATCAGTCATGAGTTTTATTATGCAAATTCCCATACTGAGTGGAAGGGCTGCTACTGTTGAGTTTAACGTTGTGCTTCGTGCAAACACCACTAAAAAATAAGTAGGTAATGTTAATGAGATAGAACATTTCCACAGAATAGTGGTTTCCTGCTGTTAGAGAAAACACAGGGACCAAGCAAATATTTTCCAAGTGGGAGACATAGACCTGATGATGGTGTTTCACTAAAATGACTTGTCTGTTACGCAGAGTGACTGATGAGATGTATCACTTTAATCTCATCAGTGATGTTTTAGATTGTTCCCACTGTAATTGTTTTACACTGTAGTCTTTATTCATGTTGATAACAGACCTCTAATGTCTGTTATTCTGTATTCCCACATTACACCCTACAGTAACTGCTGCTAAGGCTGTTCTCTCTTATCCTTAGCTTGGATCTAAACAACTATAACCACTAACCATATCTTCAGTGTTAACATAATGAATGCCTGCTCCACCATGTATTTCCCTGCTGGTGTGACTTTAGCAAAATCACTTATTTGCTCATCTTGCTTTTGCTGTATGATTCATACAACATCTCTGAGCTTGTTCAAAATCTTTGACAAGGTGTCCATCTCCTGACCACTCCTCTGTGAAGAACAAAAAGCTGTCAGTGTCTTAATTAGCACACCAGAGGAGAGAGGCTGAAAGTTAGCTTTTTTTGGGAGGGGAGGGATATATATGTGTTGGGGACAGGGGTGGAAAGAGATCTTGGGAGGTAAGAGGTACCATTTTGCACTAGCTGAAGCTCCAGGGTGGTCTTTCATTGTAAGTTTACGCATCATAGCTACTGCAGAAAGGCTGGAATGTCTCTCTGACCATTTGTTTTCTCTTTAGGGCCAAGGACAAACCTTTCAGTTTCCCAACCTATTTCCAGAGAAAGAGCAAGACAAAGAAACTCAATCTTTTGATGACTTCAAGGATAAATATATGGAGAGAGAGAAGCAGAGGCAGAAAGGTGACCCCAGACGAGGTGGAGTTCCCGATTGGTTTGGACTTTGATGCAACAACCCAGCTGCCTTTCTTTAGGCTCAGAGGGATTTTGATCTGCAGAACTTGCACTCTTCCCATCTTGTGATGACTGAATGCTTATTCTTGAGCAGCCCTTGCTAGGTGTCTTTTGTTCCTGGCTGTTTGTACTTGACTACAACAAAATGGCCCTAAAGAAATAAAAAGGTAAAATAAATATGACTGCATCAGATCTTTCCTCTGAACTTGTGGACTATTTCTAAAATGTGGAATTGCTTGTTGTTGTTTCTGACTATGAGAATGTCATTGTGCTTACCTTCTTCCTGCTTCTGTGGGTTGTTTTAAGTAGGAGGCATTTAATTTCCTAGGATAAGTGTAGTTTGCATTGAATAGAATGTGTAAAAGTCAAGATAGGTCAGTTGGGAGCAAACATGGAGGTATAGATAACTACGCTATAGGGTCAGGACATAGGATTCCCATATTGTCAGTTCCGGTGTCCTTCTGTGCTGTGAATTGCCTTCCTTGCAAAGTGACCCTCCCTTTCTTGGAGACGTGGGTGTGATTTGATTGCACTCCTTTGTTAATGGTTGTATGACATTTTGGAGACAGGGATTATTGGATAGGCTTGTGACTGGGCACATGTGTGTTTGACCTCCAGAAGCATCAAGGAACAGATGAAGGTTCACAGTCTCTGCTCACTGTTGTGCAGTGCAGGTAGTTGCCTTCTATGGTCAGCCTGCCCTAGGACTGTTTACTGGCACGGCTGTTCTAGTATTCCTTCTCCTGTCCACACCTACCTTGAAGCATTGGCAAAAGTCCTGTGTGGACACAGTTCTACTGGCATAGAAATGCTTCTGCCAGTGTACGTTGTTTTGTGCTCAGGACTAATAAAAAGACTCTTTCTGCTTCTTCTGGTGCAAATCCCTCTACTTCCAAGTTGCTGATGCCAGGGCAATGGTAGAACTTTTCCAGGCCTTCAGGGCTGCCGCGTTCAGATTTTTCATTTCTTGGTTTGCAGCTGTTTCTCCTTGCCTTGATGAGGATATTTCCTCTTTTCCTTTGTTAAGTAATATACTCTGCTGGTGTGTCAGAAACAGTGGGGTGAAAGGAGGACTGGGAAGGATTTCCCCACAGATAAAGTGGGCTGTGTTTTTGCAGGCCACTCGTTGTAATGCCAGCACGTGCAGGGTTAAACATATGGCTAATGTTTCTCCAGCTTTTGAATTCTGCCACTTGGAGCAATTGGTGGGGTAGTGAATGAGCCCATGTCTTTCACGCTTCTACCCGGGTGCTCTCCTTTATTGTTCTGTGTCTGAACTTCTTGTTTGGACAGCTAGCAAGATGTTTACAAGGAAACAGCTGCTCCCCAGAGAGGCAATCCAAGTAGGATTTTACGCACCCCCTTCTGTTCATTAGTCGCCTCTTTCCCCTTGCTACTTCCCTTCTGCAGGACAGTCCATCTCCTTCTGTGGTTTGTTGCTTACAATCCCAGTGATTCTCCTACCCCCCTCTTTGTCCCTTTTCCAAGGGGAATCGTGCCTGATGATCTAAGTTAGCTGGTGCTTAAACAGAGATGCTCTCAGAGAGGAGGGAGATAAGGGGGGATTTGCTATTCCCAGCCTGCCAGCGGGGTTACAATAGTAGATGTGGAAAAATACTGAGTTCACTCAAAACAGTTCTTATGTTTGGCATATCTGCAAAGCCAACACTTCAGAGTTTTGTAGTGACATGTGAAACTCCAGGATAAATCAGGAGTTGGCCTGCAGTTTTAAAGTAGGACAACTGAATTTGTCTAGATGCAAGGATCTCTGCACTGTTCCCTCCTTTTTTTAAAGTGTTTTTTGTTTCTCAAACTCCCAGCTCAGTGTGGAGCTGATCATGTTGGGGATGAGGCTTTATTCCTACAGTATAATGTTATGGAGTTTGCTGCTTTTTTCTTCTCTTTCCTTTGTGGTTACATCCAATGTAGATAGCTCCATCGTTTTCACCATGGTGAAGATAAAATCAGAATTCATCTAGTGCTGCAACGTGTCTTCCTAACTGCTTGGTCAGCCTTGAGCAAGCAGTCAGGTATGTGATAGTTCCGGATAAATGAGGGTGTATTCCATGTATTAGGTGTAACAGCAAGAGATCACCAGCCTTGCTGCCTTCTCTGTTATGGCCTTCAGGGGAGGTTGGAGTCACCAGCTTCTGTACTGGCATTGAGGATCCAAGCTGAGAGGAGTTTGTTTGCAGTCCCAGATATGCTCTAAGTTGAGTGAGTATCTAAAGCCCCCTGGGTAGGTTGACCATGCTTTGCTACTCTGTGATTTCTCTGTGGATGGTTAATTTCTAGGTCATTTTCAAGGCAGGTTTCTGTCTGGAGTGGCACAAAAGGGCAGAAATAGAGGTGTGTATACCCATACCTGTATGAAGTTACTGCAACCAAGTTATAGCAGATACTCAAGCTGCTTAAGAGGGCAACATTACCAATTACCTTGAAAACAGTATTCCTGTGGCAATAAGGTAAGGTTAAAAAAAGTAAATTCAAAACTCTTGACACACAGTTAATTTGCTTTCATGCTTCTGATTGGCATGGAAGTGGGATTAAAAAGATGTTGAGTTTTTCCCAGTCCCTTGCTGGCCAGTGTTTCTGAGGAAGTGTCAGTGCTTAATATGATCTGGTGCTTCACAAATCCTGTCCCCCAAACTGTACGGGCTAGAAGAAAACAGAGATGATACTTGAATATGAAGGCAGAGATTGCATCATGTACAGAGAGATGCAACAAATGAATGGTGAAACTTGAACAAGGACACAGAATTACGGAGTTTTGTTCACTAAACTATGCACCTTCCAGCACATCCTGATGTTTATTTTGGGTGATGCAAGAGATTGGCAGATTTTATGAGGTCACATCTATCCCTGCTATCAGAGGTGTCGAGCTGTCCTTGGCTATGTCAGCAGCCGTACCTGTGGGCCAAGGATTTGGATATACGTCTGAATAACTTCTCCAAGGACGAAAGTAATGATTTGGTTGAGGAGCCTGATGTTTGCTGTGGTGCAGGAGAAGCCACGTCCCACACTTGGCGTGCGCAGCTCTGCAGCTGCTGTCTTCTCTGACGTGCAGGGGAGATGTTGAACGCAGTTTCTTTCCCCTCTGAACGTGTGCGGCCCCCCAAAGAGAGTAATACACTAGAACAGTCAGCGGATGCGCACCTGACTGTGTTGGCCACTCTGGTGGAGAAAGGCATCCAGTGACGATGAGCACATTTGTCCCAACCACACCAGTACACTTCCGAGGGAATGCGCAATTGCTTTATGCTTACTTGTATTTATTATTTTTTAAAATAAGCCAGAATAGAATTGCAGAAGCAGTGAAGTGACTACGTACAGTAGCTCTTCTAACATTACAGCTTTGAAATTAGTTTTGTGCTGGATGTCCTGCTCAATTGGGTACTAGAAACAGGTTCCTTGTTGGTTTGAAGTGGATGACGTAGGAATGCATGGGGGTCTGCAGGTGACAATTACTGTGTCTTGTACCCACTTGTCACCTGAGCCTTTCTGCTTCACCTCAGAGAGTGCAAATGTTTGTCTTCACAGTTACTTTGAAGTAGGAAGGTGTATAGCAAAGCTCAGCTAAGTGGTTAGACACAAAACTGCTGTTGCTTCATCTTTGGTGTGTAAGCCACACTCTCAAAGGTTAAGTATTGCCTTCAAATGGGTGGCAAGTTCTACAGTCCTGTGCCTCATTCCCTGTTGATCTGTCTATTGGTGGTTAAGGGAAGAAAAAAGGCTAAATAAAATATAGGAAAGTAGTAAGTATAACCTGTTGGATTCCAGAAAAGACGTTATTCTTGCTCTGTGCAAAGCAAAGCCAGTAGGAAAATTTTGCTTCCTTTATCCAACACCATCTTGCTGTGGAAAATGTCTTCGTGGCTGGGGAGTTCTTGATCCATGCAGGTTATCCCAGTTACATCAAAGTTGGGTGGGTTTTTTTCAAGAAAATTATTTTACTTATTTAAATTCTCAGGTTGTAGGACAGACCATTGCTTCTTCATCTCTGGCATGTTTGTGGAACGACTTGGAGAGAGTGGTAAGGGCTGGATAGAGATGTCTGCTTAGTGTGTGAAACAGGGCACGGTACACAAAGCAAGCACTATTTTTGCTAAGAGGACTGAAAGCTGTAAAACTGTTATCTTGACAGTGCTGCTTTCTCCTGAACTAGAGTTCAAGGACTGCTCAGAGTCCAATTTAAAGCAGTTGTCCGAGAATGGCTTTCCAGGGTGGCTTATATGCCAGGGCTCATAGGTACCACAGCTAAAAAGGAACATTGTGATAATCCCTTTTGACCTCCTGAATAACACAGACCATAAAATTTCATGCCTTAATTTCTGTGCGTCGTCCAGAAGCTCGCGGTTGAATGTTACCTGGAATGGATTTCAAGGCTTGAGCTTGACAAGCATTGCAGAACAAAGTGAGTTTCCTTGAATAAGCTGGGCCCAAACAGCACGAAAGACAATGACACTTTGTCATGTGTCCTGTGAATTCTTTAAAGTGGTTTTCACAGGGAAAACGGAACATTGCAGTTTAGGATTCATGTGTTTGCAGAGAAGAGAGGTAATTTTTATAAATATTATTTTCTTTAAATGCAAAAGGTTTTAGACTAGCTAAGGTGACATGACAAGGATTTCTTGACAAGGGCCATTTCTTTTAGAGTGATATATGGCTGTTAAGGCTCTTTGCCTATAGTATGGTTTAGCAAAGTGTGTGCTGGTGTGGGCACACCCAGCTGCAGGATTCAGGAGATATCCTGTAGTCATTCCGTGGCCTGAGAATACAGTGACTAGGGCCTGGTGCCAAACTTATTGTTTTTAATTACAAACCAGGACCAATTATCAGTCTCTTAACCTTTCCTGCCTTTCAGCTGTTAGTAAATGTTGCAAATGAAAAATGATTAATATTTTGGTGAAGTTGTGTAGTGACAGAATTAGGCACAGCATTTTCTTCCCCGGTGACTTTGACTTTAGAGATCATCTTCAGGCCACACACAGTATTTCAGGTAGGTAAGTCTTGCTTGGGATCTGGCCCTCACTGCTATCTGTGCCCAGTTATCTGAAGCTTTTGGTTTAGGAGTCAGACCAATGTCAGTGATTCAAGGCTTGGAAAACTTCCTTTCCTAAAAAAGGCTTGGGAAACACCCTCTGTTGAATCTCTGGTTTAGAAGTATTTTGACTGTTGTCTGTCTGTGTGTACCTGGAAAATAACAATTTCTCAGAGGCAGGGCGTTTTCTAGTGTAGCTAAGCAAGTGAAGTGAGCCAACTGGAGAGGGAATGGCTGTGGGGTGGGCAGGTGGTATCCTCTTAAGTGCAGAGAGAGTCCAGGAAGTCGTTCTGGACTCTCTAGTGTGTTGTCTGTGAGCTAGTGCTGAAAATGTAGAGGTGATGAAGGGCTCTTTGGTCATATAGTCCATCTCCTCAAATGAAGAGAAGCCTGCTGCAGATCGAGCTGTGCCAATGCTTGCACACATGGCAGACCCAGTGTGTGGTGTGTCACAACAGCTGTCAAAGACTGGTCGTCATACCCTGAGTCTCTAAACATCCTGTTTATCCTTGCAAGGGGGAACACTTGATTGAAAGATAAATACCAAAAAAAACCCAACAACCACCAACCCAAAACTGGTGCTAGGAACAACATTTGCCCTTGGGCTAACAAACCTGAAAACAAAAGAAAATAAACATAGGATGGAGGCAAACAGATTTCCACACAAGGCCAGATTCTAAAAGGGATTTAGGAGCTTAGCTTGTTTTGGCATGCTTGAAAAAGAAAAAGCCGTCTGGGTGCCAGGATTCTTAGGGCTTCGTATGTGCGCGTGTGCGTCAGGGGAAGAGATGGGGAAAGATGGGGTGCCTGTGGTGATGTGAGGGGGGAATGGAGGACGTTGGAGCTGCCAGAAAGCTTTGTGCAGGGTCACCCTTGGGGCATAGCTTGCACATTTTAATTTTTTTTTTTTTTTTTAAATTAAACATGCAGAAAAAAGCCCTCCAAGTTGGCAGCAAGATTTTTCTTCTTTTCCTTCCCCCTCTGTTTGTTGTTCATTTGTCGCTGCACGGGAGGTCTGTTTACTTTGCACAAGAGAATGAGGTACCCAAGAGACGCTGCTCTGCATGCAAAGCTTTTATGGAAGGAGCTAGGGGAAGAAAAGGGGAGGAACTTCCAAGCCTTTTGAAACAAAGCTGAAAGAGTTTGTGGGCTGTTTCTTTTGCTTCTTTGCCCAATGCATGTTAGGCCTGATGTTGCTACTGCTTATGTAGACATACATGCTGGGCCATGGACTTCAAAGATTGGTTCTGCTGTTAGGGACTCATCAGGCAAATCTCTACAGGATAAGTGTAAGAAGGCCTGAGAAGCCCAAGATTTGATGTTGAAGCTCTGAGTAGCTGTCTAATGCTGCAGCACCCTTGCCTCTGTCCGTGGGATCTCTCCCGGTAGGTTGCTTTCAGACTGGAGGTGGTGTTGCTCTCTGCCACCACCTCGCTGTTAACCCTTCTGAATGAACTGCCCACGAAGTTTGGGGTGAATTCGTTCATGCTATTAAGATACTCTCATGGGTGAGCCAACACAGCCCTTCATGCCAGGGATTTAGTGTTTTAAAGAAGACTTCTCCAGAGCTGTGTTGCAACCTGCTGCTGCTGCTTTTGGTTCCTTTAGATGACTCAGTCAACTTCTGAATGCTTCAGTTTCCCCACCTGGGCTCAATAGTGATTGCAACTAATCTGGAGACCCAGCAGAAGGAGGGGAAGTGGAGATCTGCATTACTTTGCTTGCTGATATCTCAGTGGATGAGACGTCTTTGTCCAGCTAGGTCTTCCTTGTGTCTTTACGATGCTGAAACAACTAGAAAAGGACAGTGGAGAGAAAACTAAGGGTGCTGCACAAGGGGAGTGAATGCCTGTAGATTAACAGATGCAGACATCCCTGGGGATACTTCTTTCATGAGCATTCTTCTAGGTTCTGGGCAGTGAGAGCAGTGATATGTAGCAGGCAGCTTACTGCAGCTGATGAAAGCAATGGGTGCTACAGCTGGAGCAGGCTTCAGAGCTATGTGGTGGTGTGCCATTTGGACTTTCCTTACCCTTTTTGACTTGTGAGAGAGGACAGGAACTGACAGGTCTGCCTATAGCCTCTGTCTTGTGTTCAAAGCAGCTATTTTCTAGTCCAAGTCAGTTCTTCCGTACTGCCCTGATGCATAGCAGAACAGAGTAATTTCAATTGGCAGAGAGATTTGACTCCTTTTATCTCTGTGTTTCCTGCTTTAACTAACAGGAGAGCTGCTCAGACATCCTGGGATGTCTTTCTGTGCTGTAAAGGTTCCTTTAAATACTGGGACACATCATGTTATTTTGACCTCTTTGTCTCCAAGAGGAGGAGGAGTTCAGGAGTCAGCTGTGATGTAGTTTTAGGAAGGAAAAGAAGATCTCTTGTGAAAAGAGATTGAAAAATCTGTAAATATTCATTCTAGAGGAGGGAGGAGTCAGAAGCAACATGATTAGAGATGGGCTATCTAGAAGTACCTCCCTTTATGATATATGTGAGTGAGGACTGTGAGTGAAATAAAAAAGAGGGCAAGACAGAAACTGACATGGAAATATTTTCACTCGACCATGGGTTAGATTAGTGTTGTGCAATTCTTTGCCACAAAATATCAGGGCCAAGAACTTTGCTGGATGCAGATACACTCTGGCTGTTTCTGTGGATAACCAAGATATCAAAGAGCTAATGGTAATATTAAAAGAACAAGAGTTTTGGGAAGTCATCAGTGCCACATGCGTCAAGACAACTGACTCCAGCAGATGGAGGTGGGGATAGGAAGAAACTTATTTCCTTGGGAAGCAAAATAGCCTGCAAACTGTCTCTTGCAGAGTTTCTTTTTCTGACCTCTGGATCAGCCTCTGTCGTCTTGCAGAATCCCAGCTGAGATGGAGCTTGTGAAAGATGGCAAGCTGGGAGCTGTTTCAGCTACAGTACATCTAGAAGTGTAATAGAGCCTGTGAGAAGGTAGAGCACCTTCTGCATTCTCCAGCTGTCAGTCGTGGATGTCTTGATTTTCCCCACCCCTAAAAGAAAGGTTGATTCTGTGGCCTGGGAATCAGGAGAGTGAATTTAACTTCCAAACTATATTCAGCTGA
Source organism: Pedionomus torquatus (assembly GCA_013398155.1). NCBI lineage: Eukaryota > Metazoa > Chordata > Aves > Charadriiformes > Pedionomidae > Pedionomus > Pedionomus torquatus. The sequence goes on along the minus strand of VZRU01001390.1, from coordinate 233,252 downwards.
CCTTGGGTCAATTCCGTAACCTCTCTATCTGCCTTTCTTCTGTGTCATAGAAATTATCTAAGGATGATCTCTCTCTTCTGCCCCTGCTTGTGTTTCTGACTAACACCTAGGGGTCTTTAGTGAAAAGGGCTCCCTCCACTCTCTCTCTGATTGGGTATGACCCTACACAACATATCAATATATATTGAAGTTGAAGGCTGGTTTCATTATTTGCTTTTTTAATCACTCTTGTACCTGTCTGGAAAAATTAGCATGGGAGCTTTGAACACCTTAGCTGGAGAGCCATGCCTTTCAGTAACAATTCCTCAGTAAAAAAGTTGCTTATTTTTATTGTATTGCCTTTTCACTGCTTTTAATAGCCACAAACAACCTCTGTGTGGAGCAGCGTGTCTTGAAACTTGTGACCAGCTGGATGAGGGGCCTTCGTATTGATTTCAAGCCTGTGGAGAGGAGAGCATAACAGGTCCCTGACTGCTCCAGCCACTTCCTGCCTGCCAAGGAATGCTGGAAACAGAGGTCGTTATTGCACAAGTAATTAAAGGTTCATCAGCCCTACCTCTCTGATTGCTTAAGGCCATTGTAGTAAGGGACAAATACTCCTGCTTGCCCACTGTTATTTGTTTTCTGCTTGCTCTGTTTTTCTTGGCTTGAGAAGAGGAATTATGAAGACTCTTGAGTAGGATCTGGGAGTACTGTGGTCTAATGCATTTGGCTGTGGCCCTTGGTATGTTGTGGAACACTCTCGTACAGAGAAGTAGAGTGTCTTCAGGGCCCTCTCTCTTCCTACTGCTTCCCCAAATCCAGATGCCAGAGGGATGGTTATCAAAAAGCAGGTCCGTGTTGCCCAAGGTTGTGGCACAGTGTGGGTGAAGCCAGGCTTGGGGATGTCTGTAGAGCAGTGCCTCTGAAAGGCCAAAGTGCCTCCTGCCTTCACATTAGCAGACGTGGGGATTTTAAAACAGCTGAATTGGACTCCAAAAACGTGAGATTTGATTGTAACAGGAGGGTTTCCTATGGATTTTCTTAAAGGAACTCCTTTATTTCTGTGGTTTGAACTCTGAAGTTCAGATTTTTTTCTCTGTTAGAGTATGAAAAGAAAACTTTCTTTGTCTTTTAAATAGACAATGAGACTCACATATGGGCAGGGACCTCTTAAAAAACAGAACAGAACCAAATATTATGAGTCTTTGACAAAATCACAAGAGCAGGGCAGACTGAGCCACCCACCCTTTACCCATTTGTCCCTTGAAATCTGGAGAGTCTTTTATCTCTGGGGAGTACAGCCCACAGACATGAAAAGTCATGTTGCTGTCCTCATGTTTTTCCTTCTGTGGATGAATGATCATCACAACCACCATGAAATAAATGAGCCCCCATTGTACTTATTCTCCTTGTGATTCGAGAGCAGTGGAAGAAACAGCTGAGAAGGAAATGAGAGCTGGCTTTCAGCCCCTTTGGTCCAGTGAGCTTCGCAGTATGGCTGGTACAGGGTGGGCATTTCTCTCCTTCCTGGGAGTGTAAAAGAGGTCTTGAACTTGGACTGTGCTCACTTACTGCACCCCAAAAAACACTCCTTGTTGCTGAAGACATTTTGCCCCAGAGAGCCTGGCTGCAGGGGCTTGGCTGTAGCTCAAGGAACAGCTTGGAGGGCACATGTTGGGTAGGCAGATGGAACAAGTGATGGAGATGATCCGCTGAAGAAGGCGAAGCGTGGAGTGAGAAGGGGAACAATAAAAGGGCAGCTGCGTGGGGAAACCTGTGGGAGCAGAGGAGGGCAATAACTTATCTCAAAAGGAGCAAGGGGCCAGCTGCGAAATTGTCTGGAATAAACGGCTGAGGCAGAAAAAGGCTGGTGGAATGATTAAGTCTGGCAGACCTGAGGTTATTCTCTGTGTGCATCTGTGGGGGAGTCGAATAACTTCTCAGTCAGTTTGCAGAGACACTTTAATCAACAGCCCCAGTGCCGATCACAGCCTGGGATGTTCCTAGGTATCACTAACCCTGCTGCAGAGTGGAGGGGTATCTCCAGCGGTCCCAGGGGTACTGCATCTTGACACGTGAACACAGCCCCCAACGCAGCAGCCTTACAACAGACACTGCGTAATGGCCTGTTTTGCATTTGTATTTCATTTGCCTCCCATATGGGATTAGTTTTTCCCTTTTCTTTATTTTTTTTTAATAGCGTTTTTCCTAGTCATAATAATCAGCATTTCCCTGCCTTCTTACCGCTCCCCACCCCACCCCCCCCTCCTTCATTTTTCACAGCTGGCTTTGATTGTTTTCAGTCCTGCAGATGCTCCTTCAGACTAAGAAGGGGCAAAGGTTCCCTTCCTTTTCAGCGTGAGGCAGGCGGCCTAGCTGGAGGGGTAGGGGAGGCCGGTGCGCTCCTGGACCTGCCAGCTCTTCGTGTTGCCCCAGCTGGCCTCCTGTGCATCTGGTGAGGTTTGCCAAATTGTGAGATAATTTCTCTGCCGAAGGCCTGGAGCAGATCGCAAGTTGTTGATGGCGTGCGTGCCCCTTCACTCACGCCGTTTGAAAACAACCGTTCTGGCAAGTGAGGGGCGTGGGATTCCCATATGCCTTGTGCTTGCAGGCTGTGGGTACAAGGGCATGCCAGAGGGCATCTGGGATCTGCGAAGCACATGCCAAGACTGACTCAGAGTTCTGCATCTGCGTGCCATCGGGCAGCAGCAGTGCCTGTGCAAGGTATGTGGTCCTCCATAAAGGGCACGATTGCCCTGTGCAACCCTGCGTAGTGCACCATCAGAAAGAACCGGGGCATGCAGGAGCGGAAAGCACGTGACTGCACAAATTGGCATGGGAAAAATACAATTATTGGATGGACAGGCGGACTTTCCTGGATTCTTTAGGGTGTGAGTCAAACAGAAATCGCATGGCAGAAAGAAGAAGCTTCCCTCAGAGGCAGCCTAATCCACAATTGCCCAATGTGGGGTTTCTAGCAACTTCCTTCAAAGCAGCTTGTGCTGGTCACTGTCGGAGATGAGTGTTTGAGTCGAGAGTCGCTCAGCCAATGTGTTATGGCTATTCCTGCATTCCAGGCACCATCCAAGAGAATGAGACATAGCATTGCACAAGACCAAAAGAAAGTAAATGTTTACAGGCACAACGCACATTTCAGCTTGTTACATGTTCCTGAGCAGTAAAAGAAATGAAACAATAATTAAAACAGGTCCCAAGTCTCAGTGTGTATCTTGGCTCGCAGCGCAGCCCTCTTGGAGCACTGCCTCTGCCTTTCTCTGATCCCAGCCTGAGCAGTACCACTGGGCCCTTGCATTCAGGTCAAGGTCTTTCCAGTTACATCAAGTACGTCGTCTTTCTGAGAACTGCAAAAGCCTTTTGGTGAGGTGGCTTTACGGCTTGTGATGGATTTGGGTGCTTGATATTTTCCGCATGCAGAGCAGAAGCCATGCAGGGATCTCCCCAGCTGATTAGATGTTTGCCTTTGGTATCCAAAGTGTCAGTGTGGGGGAAATGATATAGATGGATTTGTTCCCATAGCAAGGGAGGGTGGAGAAAGTAGAAGAGCTGAAGAAAAGCGGACACTTAAATTCTTTCTACCCTGAATTATCCCATTGTAATGGTCTAGTTTGGCTCTGAGTGCATTCAGTGAAGAAGTTGGGGTGCAACAAGCAGATGTAGTGAGGGACTGTGTTGGCACACCTGAGAGCTGTGCCAGGAAGCAAGTGTGAGTAGCAACCTCTGCTCTCCTGCCCTGAGCACAAGGTTCATCACAGCACAGCTTGGAGGCTGGAACGGCTCCCTGTAGTGAATCAGGTGAGTAGAGGATAGAAGCGGGCCCCTGCTCTACTCCCTATTTTTCCGAGGAGAAAAGTGGAGGGCTGTCAGAGGGGAGCTGTTTTGCATGAAAGGATGAAGCAATGGAGACTTTCTCCTTAGGACCTAAGGAAATAGGGAGAGAGCAGAGAGGTGACTGCAACATGTTGTCTCCAGAGATGCTCTGTGGGTGATGGTCCCTGTGTATCGATACCTCCTCCCACACTTTGAAGCCCTTGTGCCATTGTCTTGGTCTTCACACCAAGAGGAGAAGGTCACTCTGAAGGTTAGTCCTTGGCAAGGAGAAAGGCCTTTTTAGTAATGATCAGCCCACTGTGCACATGGCACAGGAAGCCAGACCTCCATGTATGCGTTAACGCTGATCTCAGATGTAAACTTAATATCCACTCATGAGCAATAGCCCTAGCTGCTGACTCACTTGCATCACTCTTCTTGGTTCACTCCATTGAGCAGTGAGTTAGCCAGATATTCATTTTACTTGGAATAATAACTGAGATGTCTACTGAAGGTATAAAAGTCTAGGCTTCCTGTAAGGAACAGAGTAAAAGCCAAAAAGCATACAGTAACTTTTGCAATGGACTGTCTCATGCCCGTATATCAGGCAGAACAAACATCCACAGCCATTGCTGAGTCTGCAGATATGTTAGATTTGTTTTGTTTGTAATATAAAGGGTACTTTAAGAGGTGGCAGCTACGTGGCCTCTCGTCTTATGTGACTGAGTTATTTAAAGTTCTTGTTGTTATGGAGAAATGCTGACTTTTCTATAAGGCAAGTTGCAACCTGCTTCTATGCAATGGTCTGTTACAGATTTTCTCTATCCTTGGGAAAACCAGGTTTGATTTGAGACTTGCTGGATTATTCTGAAAGCAAATGATAGTGTTTGAATGAAGTAGGGGAGGAAAAAATTGGCCACTGTGCTTGTCGGTTGCTAAGTTATGAAAAATTATTTTGATTTAAGAATTTGATATTTGTGTTGCTTCTGCTCAGAAACAACTTACAGCTCTTCAAAGTCTTTGTACAGTTAAATCTCCTTTATAGCCTGAATAGCTACAATTGTTGAGGAAAATCCAGAAAACCTGAGCACCTTACTGTTGGAGACCATGTAGGAATCTAGCCTGGGAGTTAAGGTCCCAAACCTAGTCCTGTCACTGCTGATGGGAAGTTGTTTCATCCTCTCTTTTCCATTGAAGTTTCTGTGGATGCAGTACGGAGCAAAACAGATGGGCGTGATGACATTTCTCTAACTGAGAACTATCAGAAATTTTCCTGTAAAGATTATCTGCTTTGGTCTTATTGGGGTAGTAAAGGCTTGTGTTTGTAAAGCGGAAGAGCCAGCTTTTCAGAAGTCTGTTTTTTTACAGAATGCTTGACACAAAAGCCATAATTCTGGGATTTTGGTTCCCTTGTTAAGTCCTCATGCTTTCAAATTCTTGGAGCTAATTTTCATTGACAATAGGAACATTCCTTGAAAAATGCTGATGTAATGAAGTACGTGCTACTTAAGATTAAAAGATTTATTCAGTGACTCCTTTTTAAAACTTTTGCGAAGTGTCTTAACATTTTTATGTTTCTCCAACTGCCAACAAAATCGCATTGCACCACACAGTTTGCAACATTAGTCAGATTTTGACACTGGCTCTCGCAAGAGGCAGTTTTCGTAGTCAGGAATCATAAAATGTTAAAGAAATTGCCATTATTTGAAAACTAGACACAGCTCAGTGAAGCAGATGGACTTGCTAACAGTGACTTAGGAGGTCTGTAGCACAGCTGTGTTGACACGGATTACAGACAATCAAAATTGTATATAAAGTGCATGCCATAGTTTTAGTTTTAAGCATATTGCTAACATTTAATGAAGTATGTAACCTTATATGGTTTATGTATTTTGTACTGTAGCTGCAAGTTTTGCTAAGGCCTTGACTAAACCTTCCCAGAAATCTCTATTGCTATTTATAATGCAGGCACACAGACCAAGAGTTCCAATAAGCCTTTGATCGACTCTTGATTAATATAAATATGTTAAGCCTGTAGGTGCCATTCCAGCCCAAGGAGCTTCTTACAGCTTTTAACTATGTCCACATCAGAGTTAGAGCCCCTTTGCTTCACATAATTTCCAAAGACCAACTGGAGAATGTTTGGACTCGCTTGTGAAGAATTGGGTATAGAGACATTTCCTGAAGGCCCTGGCTGGCTTGTTTGCAACACCATCCCAATAAAAATTAAGCCCTCAGACACAGAATTAGGAAAGGAAAGAAGAAAACAGAATTCTGATATGTTTCACAACTGTACTCTCTGATCCCAGGAGAAAGGTTGGGTAAGAAATGCTGTGATCTTTCTGACATGTCTGTCTGTCTTCAAAGTTTTCAGTTAGTTCTCTCTTACTAGTCAGGTCTCTTGGGTTAGGTGAACAATTTGCCTAATTGTTCAGTGCATTGTTTTAACTAATAGATTCCTCATCTGAGCAAGCAGAGAGGGAATGGAGGAGTACAGCGTGTAACCAAGCGGAAAACGGCATGTGTGGTGGGGCAGGAAGGCATCACAAAGCGCAGTACGTTGCAGTGGGATCTAGATGGGTGAGATGGCTCAAAGCACAAAGTTCTCCTCCTGACTGGTGCATGATAGCATGTGGAGTGTCAATACCTGTTTTGGTGGCAGAATTTGCAGACTAATTTGCCAAGGAAATGTGCTGAACATGCATAACTGCTTCTGTATGTGGAATGGGACAAGACAGCTCCAGCATGGGGAACTAGCTGCTTTCAAAGTAAATCTTTGTGGAAATAACCCTCTCAGTCTACATCACTGCCAGCAGTTGCTAGGAATGCTGCCACTGAGCAAACAGTAACTGTATGTGATGAAAAAGGAGGAACAGCAAAAGGAAAGCATGCAGTGGCTTTTGTCCTTCCTGCTGTGGTAATGCTCTGCAGTGTCTTCTCCTTGGAGACGGCTTCTTCAAAGTCAGGATAGTGGATATAATTCTACAGGTTGGACTTATATGTGAAATAAGTTACTTATGTGCCCTCCACACCTTTTTTGCCTATATGTTGCAGAAAACCATAGGCTAGTACTACTACTGCTGCCAGAAGTCTGCCCTTACTTACCATGAAGGAAAGAATTTAATCTGTCATTCCCAGATTTTACCTGTGGACAAGTCTACCTTTTAATTTAGTGTCCTGGAAAGCATTAATAACAAAAAGCTTCTTTCCAACCCTCTAAAGCTTGCTTTTTCCCCAATATAGTTCATGTCTGTCTTTTGTGAGCATCATCAGAGCCTTTTTTTTCCATCTCATTTTTTGCCTATTGTCTGTGGTACCTGAATACCACCATGGCTCTTGGTACCTCCTTGGTTTGGGTATTTTTGCACAATGTAGAACAGGGCCTGATATCCTGGCTTGTGTTTCAGGCTGGCAGGCATTTGGCTCTTGCTGCAGCTCAGCTTTTGGTGGCCATCTTGTCCTCCTTGTCCAAACTCCACATATGCAGGCAAATTCCAAAGCCACATGCTGTGGTGCAGATGTCTGATTTTTCCCTTCTCCTGCCTGCTCCAGGTGTTATTTAGGTGGCCTCTGGTTAACATTCCCTGTGCCTTTCTGCCTCTGTGCCTTTCTCTATGGCATATTTTGGATTTTCTGTCATGTCAGCAGTGTCTGAGCATTGCCATCTGCCACAAAGTTTGTGCTGGGCTGGCTGGCTGACCCACTTTACCAGGGTGCTTTACTCTAGGTGTTCCAGGTGCCGGTCATAGTCTGGACCCATCTCAGAGATTTAATCCTCACTATTGCAAGCTGAGTGGTTTAAGGCACTGACTTCCTCTTGATTTGCATGAATGGGCAGATCCTCAGAANTTTTTTTTTTAAATATTATTATTTGCTCCAGTTTTTCCTTCTGTATATCTTGGTTTTGTTTCAGCCCTTCTATTGCATGTTGTTCAGTGTCAATAGGAGCCCAGGAACCAGGGCGACCCTACTTTGCTGCTTGACTTCTCAAGAAGTCCAGAATAGACCCTCGCTATTTTTAATGGGGCCTCTCCAATGTAAGGTTTCCTATCGTCATCTGGCCTAACTAGGTCACTGTTACACCTACTGGTATAGCAGTTTTCCAAACAGTTGTAGACTGATGCCATTACTATGTGATGACATTTCTCTGGCTGTCCAAATATTTCCTCTGACTTGCATTTTCTGTAACATCATTTCCCTCCTGTTTTCTATGGCTTACTGTACATTTTCACTGCTTTCTTTCCCTCTTTCCTATTCTCCAGCTATCCTTGCAACACATGAAAAAAGTGCATAACTGCCAAATATTACTGTAGGACTCGCTGTGACTACCTATCCGTTTTGCTGCAAACAGGATAGTTCTCTTAACTTGCCTTTGCAAAACAAAACTATTGAATCAAAGAAGAAATCTTATTTTTAAAAAAAAGCAATCCTGACAGCCTTTAAAACACGCAGTGCCTTGATTTGTGGTTCCCATAAAATCGCGTGTCTTCAGCCAGAGTTAAGAGATGAGTTATTGCCCTAAAGGGCAGAAGAAATGAAAAATGGTGGAACCATGTCTCCCTCTAACGCGTGTGTTCTGGAGGTCACCAGTGATGTCATACCTGTGGCTGTGTCCCTGTGGTCCCAGCCCTTTATTTTTAAGCAGAAATTTTATCTCCTCAGTAAAACAATCCAGACGGTGCATTATGGTATAATTACTGTATCTTTCCCTTGGCTGCAGTTGGTGGAGTTCTGTCTCTGCACATCGGAGGACCACTTCGGTTGTTTTACCCTCACTTTGGTTAACGCCCTGCCGGTTGATCTGCTGCTTGTTATCATGGCTTGTTGTGACGCCTATGGAGGATGATGTATGCATATTTGTATATTTATGCTAATGCAGGTGTGTCTTTTTTATTTTGGGGAGAGAAAAAAAAGGCACATGGACCAAGAGCCTTAGATTATAGCAAAACTGATGCAGCTGCATCTGGAAAAGTATCTGATCATATTTGGTCCAATAACCTTGCAGACTTTGCTTAACATGGCCCAGCTTTTCTCAGAGATTTACTCCATGGTAATGCCAGGCAGATGTGCTTTTGAAGCCCTCCTGTGCAGTACCATTGCAGCCTGTACCAGGGATCCCTAAAGAGTAGTCAAGTCTGGCCCAGTTAAATTAGGATGGTAACACACAAATTAGCAGAGTGTTGGTCAGTGGAATCATCCTGTGTGTGATCTGTTCTTCACTTTTCTGTCCCATTCAGAGTAACTTGAGAACTTGATGTGATCTCCTCTGTGGCCTATAAAATCATAATAAGAGCTTTAGTGACGCCTCTTTAATTATAAAGTTCAATTGAATTTTGCATTTCAAGCATGTCTTAAACATTTATTACTTGTGAAAAATTATACCATATCCCCCCCCAACTTACACCAAATGTTCTTTGAGTATTAAATGGTATTTCTGAGAGAGACTTCTTGATTTTTTGTTGTTGTTTTTGCAAATAGGCATGCAGGAACAAATTTTGAAAGTAGTCTGCCTTGAGCCACTAAGAAAATGCATCTCTAACCACTGTGGTATCTGTTCACTTCCTGGATTTAATTTAAATCCGTGATGGGAAGACTCCCAGTTACGTCATTAACTTTTGCTTAGGAATTCTTTTGCTCTGTCCTTCTAGCATTCAGCTTTCCTTTGCTGCAAGTAATGGAATATAGTGATGTGGAAGGAACTGCTCTCATTTCCCAGACAAAGTTCAACTTTTGTCCTTGGTTTAGATTGAAATTGCTGTGTGAGCACTTATTCTCATTAGAAGTACCAAATGGGAGGCTGGAGAACCAGGCTGTTTGATTCAGAAGTGGACAGTCATAGGGCTGGCAATGGACACAAGTTACATATTAGGAAAAAAAACCCAACAACCATCAATTTGAGGACTGTGGAATCCATGAATAGGGACCCACAGGTGTTGTGGGATCGATATTCAGAGCTTGAATAGACAAGGTCCAGAGCAACCTGCTCTGAGCTGGCCCTGCTTTGAGCAGGAGGTGGGACTAGATTTACAGAGGTCCTTTGCAACTTGAAATAGTCTGTGATACTAAACTACATCAATTTTTGAGGTGAAGGAGGAGAATGTGATGAAACTGAAAATAGTAGTTAATTGCTAAGTTATGGAAGGTTCAAAGATATTTGACAAGCATGATGAAAATGATTAAATTGCTTGAGTGCTGGAAGGATGTGAGGGAAAGGAAATAGATAAGCATTTTTTGACCTATATTTGAAAACCCTACAGTCTAGGATTGAAAGCTTGATAAGAAAAGTAAAGATATTGTTTCCAGGTTTCCATTTACTGTGCAGAAGGTGTGTCCTACTGGAAAACCTTTAGCACACAAAAGGGCTGAAGCATAGATTAGGACTCTCCAGGCTGGGAAATGGTGAGCATGGTGGCCCAGATGACCTTGGTACAGTGACGTGGGGTTCTTATAAACAGAAAAGAGAAGGTCCTTTTTTTTCCATGAACATATCTCTCCCGGGTGAGTCTCTGGTCTGTGGTTTGACTATGGGAAAAGGCAGTGGGGATGAAAGAGCAAAAGGTATGATCTTGGCTGGAAACATAAAACCCATGAAATATGCTCAGGGCTGTTTATCTTATAGATGAGGCACTTCCATGTTTCTTATTAACTTATCTTATTGGTAAGACTTATTTGTGTTTTTGTTCAGGCTTCACCTTATCACGGGGGAATCATGAAAGGAACTTCCCTGGCAGGGCCAAATGAACCTGGATGCAGAAGAGACCCAGGATATTAAAATATGCATGAGTTGAACATGGCTGAGAAAGTACAGGGTTAATTTGCATACCTTGAGGATGACTTTCTTCCCATTATTTCTGTTATTTCACTTTATTCTTATTTTGTGCCTTTCTTGCATTTGGTTTTGCCTTTTAAAAGTAAAGAAATTTTTCTAATGATGATTTTTTTTTAAGAAAATAGTCTGCAGAATAATCCCCTCTACTAGACGAACAAATGTTGTCTTCCGAATAAAGCATGCATACACAAGAAAATTCCTCTGAAGGAGGAAAAAAAAAGCATACTTGGCTTGGGCCCCTTTCGACATTATCTGATATACAGTATTATGTTACCCTTAGATGGTCTGTTATTGTCTTCCTCCTCCTGAGCAGTATGCCAGCAACCATATGTGTGCAAGCCACTTAAACTGTGTATTGAACTCTCTGCTGGCAGACGGTAGTGTGGTCAAGCGGACTGCAGGCTCCAGTTGGGTGCCGTACCTGGCTCTGTGGCTGACCAGCTGTGTAACCTCAGGCAAGTGACTCTATGTCTCTCTTCCCTTTCCTCTGTTTAGACTGTGATCCCTCTGAGTGCCTCTACCCTGTGTGATGCAGCGCCCTGCGGAGATGCCCAAGGTAGCTCTGGCGCTTGGCAGAATGTGCTCGTGTCAGTGTGATACTGCAGCTGAGCCAAGCAGCTCGGGAGGCTGGCTGGGCTTGGCCACAGGCCATGCTGATGTGGTTCTCCTCCTGCTCAGAGTAAGCTAGCCTCCCTGTACTGGGGCTTCATCATGCTGGCTGGATGTCGCGGTTTGTTCAGAGTCAGCTCAGGCAATCTCTGTGAGGAATTGCTACTCTTGTGAGCTGAGCACGTAAATCCCTGGTGGCCATAAGGTGGAGGTGATTCCCCTGGGCTGTCCATTTCTTAGCTCAGTCTTCCAGACACATGTATGTGTTAGACTTGATGCACATGGACTCATCTTCGCCACATCTGCATAGCAGGGAGAAGCACCAGAAGGGAGTGTCAATTCATTTTACCCTCATGATAACCATAAATTGTACCTGAACTTTCTCTGTATGCCTATTTTGAAAGCTTTAGTCGAATCTAGGGCAGTGTTATGGTTTGAGAGAACCCGTAATGATTTATTATCATTTAGACCATTATTCTATCACCCAGTGAACCCTCCCCACCCAGGAAAGGGAATTGGGGAAAACAAGGAAACACGAGGGTTGAAATATAAATAGATTTAATAAGGTAAGACTAAATAATTAACAATTATACTAAAAAAAACAGTATTGATCCTGATGCTAATATAAAATATACAAGAATTATGCTCAGCCCATTCGATCAGCAGGAAGCTGTGTACTCCCAGCGGGCAGAGAATGTCGGACACTGCAAACGCTATGGCTTTGGGAGGAGGGGAAGGGCACAGGGGTCTGGCACTGGGGTAAGGAGTTCTTTGGACCACCACCACCAAGGGAGAGGGAGAACGGCATGGCAAGCTTTTTAATACAGCCAAGATACAGCCAAGCTTCTGCTGGTGAGGCCTTTCCTGGATGGCGGCAGCTGTCAACCTACAAAGGCCTCGTTTGACTTTCCCAGACATTTCTGTTAGTTTCCTGCCTCAGAGCAGGCCTAAGGCACAGGTCCAGTAAGGTCTTTGCTAATTAGTCAGCAATTAAAATGTACTGGATTTTATGCTAGTAAATTAACTGGAAAGACAATTGGGCATTTTTAACAAATGGCAAAAATGCCTTGGGTACTGGATCAGTTTTATCGGCCTGGCCTGAAAACAGCATTTTCCAGAAAACAAATTAAATCATCCAGTGCCACTGTTGCATGGTTGCCTTGCTTCAGAAGTAACTGCTGGTCCCTGCTTTCAGGGAAAGGTCTGAGGGTTTGTGCCAAAAAGTATTTGGGCTGCTGTTTTTAAAGGAATACAATTTCTGGTCATGATGAAGTCACACCAGTATCTCACTGAGAGTATGGATGTGGTCTGTGCGTGCTTAAGATACTGTCTTTATACTAGAAACACATCTACACCAGGGTCTGCAACATAGAGAGATCTTTCCAGCCAGACCAAGCACTGATTAGGTTTGACCTATCCACAAACTTGCATTTGTTAAATGGAAGTTATTATTAAAGAACTCAGTTAAATGTCAAAGTGCTCCATGGGTGAATCAGGAAGCAGCACAGGCCAAACTGATCCTGTTCAGATAGGTCTTTGCTCTGACGTATCTGAATCAAGGTAAAAGTCTGCATAAAGTGATATTTAAATTGATGACTAGACCAAAATTTATGTGACCAGGTTTAAACCTGCCTGGAAAAGCTACATAGATAAAGTACTATATGATTTTCGAAGGTTTTTGATGTATTCGGTTTTGTACCTGTGTTGTACTTTCATTGTGATGGGCGTCCAGTGCAGTTGACTTTGCTTTGGAGCAAGGGAGGCGGTTAAAAGTTTGTCTGCAGTGTGTATGTTGGGGCTGTGAGGCTTACATTCCCTATGGATGAGGGCTGCCAGACGGAGCTGAGAGCAGGGTTGCCCAGTTCAGCGAGGACAGAGACGATGTAGGCAGGGGAGGTGACTGTTCTTGGTATGCTGGGAATGCGAGGGAAGAGCCCTCTGTGGCACAACTCCATCTGCTTTTACTTATTTCTCCCTTTCATATTCCATGGGGGTTTGGTTGCTGCTTGTTGTTTTCATAGTCTGGACCTTCCTCTAAGCTTTGTAAGCACCAGAGACGCCCCTCCCTCCATGTTTGGAGACACTTCTCTCTCTCCAGCTGGGAGCATGGCATGCTCCGTCTGCTGTGACTGGGGACGGGAACCCGCAGCTCTGCCTGGGACCGGCATTTCATCCTTTCCCCAGGAGAGCAGCCACATTGCCTCCGCTTTTTGGGGCATCTGGGGAGGGGAGATCATTCTCAAACCCACAGAGCAATGCAGCTTGGTCTCACTGTGCCTTCTCTATGATCCCAGTCCAGTGTAACACTCTTCCACTTGTATTTCAGGATTTTCTCCCTACTCCAAAATCCCTTGAGTCACTTGGGGAAGACATGAGTTTATCATGTTTTGCTATTGTCACTTTGTTTGGGGTTCAGGTCCCACTGAAACCAGTGGAGTGCATACCATCTTTGGAAGCCTTTTGACGGTGATAGAAGTTGAGTCAGGCATTTGAGGAGCAGTGCCAGATCCAGTCAAGGGAAAGCTGGTGGGTGCTTCTGAAAAATAAGATTGTCTGCATGCTTTGGTGAACTGAGGAGAGACCAATAAGAGGGTGGAAACATTTTTCTAATGAATACTAAAGGTCTTCCCCAGACACCAGCTCCCTCATCTGGGATGAGGAGACCATCTAGGAATGAGGAAGTTCTCACACATCGCCAGAAGCAGAGCTGAAATGTGAAGAGCAGCCTGTTTCCAATCAAGGTCTCACACGCACTCCGGCTCAGTTGCTCTCGCAGGATGCGGACACTGCCTTCCATTGTGACGTATTTTGGGTGAACTGGTGGTGGCAAAGGGTATCAGTAGCGCCTGCTCTTTGCAAACAGTGGCCAAAAGTTCTTGCTTACATCATGATCTCCACTGAAACACCCTCAGTCGTGCAGTGTACTTTCCTAAAGTGCATAATGATTACCTGCTGTGTGCTTCCAAGGTGGAGGTTGTCCCGAGGCCATGCTTACGTGAGACTTTCAGGATTCTGAAGACTCTTGTGTCCTGTCTCCTGATGAGTTCCTCTTTTATGATGGGCAACCCCAGTTTGTTCAAAGCTGTCCTTGCAGGTGAAGTTTTCCTAAACCTTTGTTCCCGTTTCTTTCCTCCAGACTGTTTCCAGTTGGTACACATCTTTTCTGAAGTTCACTGTCCTGAGACTAGATGGGATGCTCTGACTAAGGTTTTGCTATGCTGACCAGAATGGTTACTGCATGGGTTTACAGGCTAGACTCATGTTTGTACAAACCAGGACGTTTGTCCTTTTATTGTGGCAGTGAGACATAGGTGACTCACATTCAGCTTGCAGTCCACCTCAACCCTCTCTCTAATATTCTGAGGAACTGTGGGCAGTTTTTCCCCATCATTATCTCTGCTGAATGGGATCCAATTGTTTTCTCGAATGTTTTCCCCACTTTGCCAAGATCAGAATTCAAACCTGTCTTCAGGCAGTCCTTCCCAGCTACATAGCAGCTGTGTATTTTACAAGCGTGCGATCTATCTCATGGCCCAGGTTCTTAGAGAAAACTTTGAAGAAAGCTGGACTCAGAACAAACACAATACAACTCTGCTGGGTTAATCCCTCCGTTTTGACAGTGACACATTGATAGTTCACATCCAAGTATCATATTTCTAGTCAGTTTTGCATCTGCTATGTGAAAGTTTATTTGAGACCATTTATTTGATGTCTTATGAGGATGTTATGCATCTGAAGCTTTACAAGTCAAGGCATGTAACGTCAATGGCCTCTCTGCTATCCACGTGGCCTGTCACAGAGGGAAATTATCTTGGTTAGATGCAATTTGTTTCTGATTAAATCCATATTAGCCTGAGACTTTGCTTTGTTATCTTCTGTGCTTACGGATAGTTTGTGGTATTTATACATTATTTATTTATGCCTGAGACTTTTTTTCTGGGAATTGCAGTTAACCTGACTTTTCCTCCTGCAATCTACAAGCTTACTTAATTTAGGGAATGAAGTTTGCTTTATTCTTTCTATTGTGCACCTTGGCCATGCTTGACAATAGAGGTATTGGTAATTACTAATTGTTTCAGCCAGTTCTCTAAATCTAGTGAGTTAAAGTTCCTCAGGTCCTGCTCCTTCACCATTTCAGGTTGAAACCTCTGCCATTGCTTTTAACTGTGCTTCTTGCATCTGTTTAGTGGTAAGTGCTGCTAGAAATCTATGAATTCTTCAGTGTCTCACGGATGCAGCACAAGGAGAAAGTTGCGTTAAAAGTAGCATAGAGTTGATCAGTGCAGCTCCTTGCCACAGTGTGTAAGTGAGGCAAGAATAACAGACTCAAAATCCTCTCTTGGAGGAAAATGTATGTAAACAGTGAGTAGCAGCCTCTTCTTCCAGGCTGGAAGTCTTTAAGTAAACAAGGGAAATGCGGGTTGACAGGGAGAACCTGTAGCAGCCTTTTAGCTGATGGCACGCATGGTAGTCACCTGGGAGGTTGTTCAGGGACCTTATTCCAGTCCAGAGAGGTAAGCTGTGGCCTGAGAGACCAGACTGGAAGATAGACAAACAGAGGTGACCTCAGTGTCTCTTGGAGTACAGCTGTCCTGGCTTTTTTGAAACTCTCTTCAGGCCAGAGACTGTCCCTAGTTTTGGTCTGCTTGGGCACTTTTCCAAACAGTGCAGTGATTGGAGGTCCTATCCAGCTTGGAAGTCTTGACTGGACCCCATTATTGGAAGTGGTTGTTAACCACTGGGGCAGCAAACAGCATGTCCTTTGACTTGTCTTGCTGTCTGAATTGATTTGCAGTTCTCCACCTCCTTTTTTAATCCAGGTGATGATAACTGGAGCTAGATATTTTATTCAATAGGACATATTTGCAGGGTCAAAAATTTGATCTAAAAAAGAGATGAAGAGATATTTACGGAGCTCAGAAGGTTGTCCAGTGCACCACACCCACTATTTTAGGAGCTGGAATAATATATACCCTGGCATGCTGTAAGTCAAAGTCCTACACAGAGAGAATCCTACTGTGCACTGTCTATTTCTGTTTGCAGATTCAAGGATTTTTGGCCTTCTTCTTGCCTTCTCGCACTTTCTTACTTTTCTGTATAGCTGGTGGTTTCTGGCTCTGCTCTTTCCCTCCGGTGCCACATCCCAAAGCCATCACTACCTGCGCTGCAGCCAAGCAGAGAACAGTTTCAACAGTAAGTTGTAGACTGACCTTTCTGGCTGAGGTCTCACAAGCCCTTCTTGTGAGTTTGAGACCCATCCCCAGTCTCAATTCTGTTTTTTGGCCTGGCTCCAAAGACCATGGAGAGAGTCCAGAAATGGAGTTGTCGCGGAGCTCTGGACCAGATAAGGCAAACAAAGAGATAACCATTCGGGGAAAAAAAGTAAATAGAAAACAACTGACTCCTCTGATTAATTTTGCTCTGGGAATCCCCATAGTCTTAGATTTCTAGGCCTGGCCTTGTTTCCACTTCTCTTCCCTCTCTGAAGAGCCTTTTTGTCCTTAATTGCAACTATAAATAAATCATCGTAGCCAGTAGTATTTTTCCAAGTCTACAGCGCTAGTGTCCAAATCCTTCAGTTTCCAGGAATTTGCTTCATCTTACCCAGAATGTGGGACAAAGAAGTGAAAACCACATTCAGCCTTTATAGTGCTAACTCCAGGATTGCAAAGTTTTGCTCCAGGTATTTCTGTCCTAGATCCAGACCTGACCTGCAAAATAGCACCTGCCTGTATCCCTGGACCTCTCCCAAACCTCTATGAAGCAGCCTTCTGAGTGCAGTCAGGTCTCTCTGCACCTTTTCCCTATGGACAAATACTCAGGAAGCAAAACATAGGGAACAGATCACAGAAAATCAACTGAGCTGAAGAAGAATTATGCCCTTAGGCAATCTGCATAGGAGCACATGGGCTTCTGGTAAATTTAGTTTCTCACCTGCTGTTAATTAAGGTGCACAGGCTCAGGTGGGTTGGAATTTGTAAGCAAGCTCTTCACTTGGCAGCACAGGGTGCTTTAGGCTGTTGCAGAAGTCAGCTAACCTCAAGGAACCTGTGTCAGAGCACACAAACTGCCCTCCCTTGTGATGAGGTCAAAAAAAGGTTTTTTTCTTAGAGCTCACAGCACAAATCTTCAGTGCATAAAGAGCAGGTAAGAGGACTGAGACCTGGCCTTGCAATGCTGCTAAACACTTTGTTCTTAGGTTAGCCTTCCCCAGCCTAGAGAAGAGGGATGGGTATGTCCTGTGTGCCAGACACAGCCCACCTATGCTGGGAGCTGTGAAGGGGACCAAAACCCTTTTGTGTGTGATGGGTTGTGTTTAGGTATCTTCAGAACAGGGAATAAGCTGGACTGATATCAGTCTTATGAAGTGCTCTCTTTTCTGATGGTGAAATACTTCATTAATAAATGAAGTTTGCCTGCTCGTGCAAGTAAGTGTTTAAGTATAGTGGGGAGCAAACTGGGAGTGAAAACTGCCTTGTAAGGATAGCCTATTAGTCTTTGTTTCGGCCTAATTCCCTCATTGTCACAGGAACATGTGTGATGGTGGTAGTCATCCTTGTGGATTGTCTTCTTGTTCTTCAAAGATCATTAAACACAATTACAGGAAAAGAGATCTTTGTTTCTGAGCAACACTCAGCTTTTATATAAGTGTTCCACATTTTCTTCAAAATGCTCTAGTGATTGTGGCTAATTTTAACCATTTGGTCAGCATGAATATAAGCCAGCCCTTTTCTGCCTACTGATTCCCATTTGTTTTCATGGGAATGTGTCTGGATCCTTAAGTCACCTTTAAATATGCCAGCCTCAGATCACATTCTCTTCATATGGCTTTCTCGCTGCTTAATGTCTCGGGTAAAAAAAAAAACCCTCCCATTTTGGATAGTGATGGTAAATTCCTAGAGGCCTCTGTGAGGGCTGAATTTCACATGTCTAAATGGAGAGAGGCTCTGTATTAATGAAACCCGTCTTCTTTCCCTGATTCTGCTGCTGGTCTCCAGGTTGATTATGGACAAGCGGTTGCTCCTCTGTGGACCTCAGCTGGCCTATTTATGAAGGGGAGTGGGACTGTCTTCCTTTGCCAAGGCGGAGATGTGTTTTGGGAACAACAGGTCTCGGTGGCACAATAAAGAGAAAGCAGGGAGTTTCGGAGCCAGTGGCAGAGGGAGGCGAGATCCAGACAGGGATTGGATGAGTGGAGTCAGCATCAGCATCAGCTGAAGGTCTAACTCAGATTTGGCCCTGAGGCATGGACTTGTCTGTATTCATTTGTAAAGTACCTTTCCAATCAATGATGTTTTAGTGATAGTAACATTGTCCAACAAAGGTTTCTGTTTAGAAGATGTGGGCTTTCTAAACTCATAGTAGAGGCTATGAAAAAATAGTGATGAAAAGGTATTAAAAACCTTGCAAAGCAAAGAGAGGCCGGGGAAAACCGGCTGGAAAGTGGCAAGTATTTCCCATGATGAATTATGAATGAAAAGGAATGTGTTCCTGTGCTTTGAAATTTCTGCAGCGTTTTCTTTCCCCATCAGAAATGCTAAAACCTAAAAGAAATTAAGCTTAAAAGAAATAAATAAGATCTTAAGCAGCTTCTCCCTTCAGGAAATGAACTCTTCCATCTCCCTTTTCTATGAAAATCTGTGTTTAGAAAATAAACTGTTTTTCTGTCTGAAAGTAAAACAAACTATCAAATATAAAAGGTTGACCAAGTCTAGGAAAGTCTGGTCTTGTGCTTAAGGCACTGATTTTGGACTGAGAGACCTGGGCTTAATTTCCACTTCTGCGCCAAACTTTTCCTGCTTGACCTTGGGCTAATCCTTTAATCTCACTTTGCCTCTGTTCCTCATCTGTCAGATGAGGCTATGACTTCCCCACCTCACAGGGGTGTTATGAGAGTAAACACATCCTCTGTGCCCTGCGCCTCACCTTCCAGCCCACTCCTCTCCTGGGGCAGGGGGAAGTGGGGGGTAGGGGTATGGTCTGCATTTTGGGAGTCACTAAGTTCACTCCCTCCATGGCCACTGGATAGAGTGATGAAGGCGAGGCTGAGTAGGACCCCCAACAGGGCCTAAGTGTCCTTGGGGAAGGAAGAAAGAGAAATGCTAAGCACGTATGGACTGTGGAAAGGAGAGCTTTGTTGTCTTTCTGTCTGTCTTTGTTTTTGTCCTAAGATTTCCCTGTGCTTTTTTTCTGCCTCTTGACCCAGCATTCGTGAAACATCCACAGCTTTCTAACGGCAGAAGAACCGGCCCTGTGTAGGGCTGGCTGCTTCCTGAATTAGCCTGCATTTGCAGCAATTACCTTCTTTCCTTTCTAGCCAAATGTTCTCCAAGCCTGAGGCCCAGCTAATTTTTTTTGTCAGTTCTGGTTGCGCTGGGCAGCCTTCCCTTCCATACGGGAAATATAGAGATGCCATTCAGGCACCTCTAATCCCGCTTTCACTGCCGCACTCGTTAAAACATTCCTTTATTTATTTTAATTTTATTCTGTCCTCCCCACCACCTTTTCTAAACAACCACTTGTATTATGCTTTTAATTGCCTTTAGATTTCCCTTGTGTAACTTCTCCGCCGTCCACATAGCCGTAGGCTGAGCGCACAGCGCTGGGAGCCTTGCACATGGTCTGTGGGCTCGCTATTGACTCAGTGGCGTGCTGTGAATGAGTCAAAGATCCGTGGGGATTGCTGGGGGTGGACAAAAGGGCGGGAGGATCGAAAGCAGGGGTGGAGGGGGGATGAGAGGGAAAAGCTGGCAAGACAAACATGCTCTGCTTTCCCTGCATGTCAGTGGAGCATCTTCTTTTGGCGCAAGGAGGAGAACAACTTGAGCTGGGGACTGGGAAGTTGGGCTGCCTTGCCAGGGCTGGGGGGCAGTGATGTCTGCATCATGGCTCTTCGAGCATGAGCCGTAATATGGCATTATAGAGGTATGACTTCATCTGTTTCCATAAGATTGCTTTCTCCCTCTCCCTTTCTTTAGCTGGTAATTGAGAAACGCATGAGCTCACCTCCTAGGAGCGGGAAATGAGAACCGCAAGAGGAAACGAGCTGGAAAGTATACTTGAGGCCGGAAAAAAAATATAGATTAGAAGAATGGGAGGGTGGGAAGTCAGAGATGTTATGGTGAAGAAAAGGAATTTCTCTTGTGTGGGGTCATTGCCATACAGGACTGGCAGCACCTTCCTCTGCACTGCAGATGAGGACAGGTCTGGGGCAGCCCCGTTATCATCTGCGTAAATGTGCTTCAGCCTTGATGACATCCTCTGGGCATGAAGGTCCTGGAGCCAGGGTGAAAAGATGGTGTACTTCGTAATATGATGGTTGTATCTGATCTGCAGTTTCTTGGTGAAAACACAATGCATTTCTTCCAAGTGGTGCAGCTTATGGAACCTTCTGGTGAGGAGGGTTGTAACCCTTGTGTAAATGGGAGTAGAGGATAAATCCCCATAATTTGGTTTGGCTTTAAAGGTTTTGGGGCAGAAAAAAGGGCAGGCAAAAGGGAGTGGTGTTTTAGGTAGAGTTAATTCCCCTGAGTGGGATCTCTCCTGGGCTGGTGGATCTCATGGTAAGGGTTGTAGGTTGCTGGTGGTGAGTGAACTGCTTGGTCAGGCCATGCTTTCTGCCCTTAGATATTCCTCACAGGCACGTAAGCATCATTTATTGCCAGCCCCCTTATCTCTTTCTTTCTTGTCTCCGTTTCTACCTAAAGCAACCTTTAGGATGAGGACAAAGAAAATTCCTCTAGAGGGAGGCTATTCTCAGATGGGCTTTCACCTGGTTTCTTGTGGCTTTCTTGACTATTGAAATGGAGATGTGGGACAGAGGAAATGGTCTACCTTGTTCCTGCAGTGCCTTAAGTTTCTTCCCTGGTGCCCATTTTTCTCTCTTTCACCATGTGTCCTTGGTTTACTTTTACTCCTTTCCTTAAGGTTGTCTCACATCTTTCCACAAGCCTTCTTTTGAGGTGCAGTGTGTACCTGCAGAAAAGTACAGTTTTCTCTTCAGACAGGGTTAGCTTTTGAACCTGAAGGCCTTATTCTTTAGCTGGTGGGCACTGATATAGTGTCACCAAAATGAATTATTTACCCTGCCTGAGGAAGGGGCCCCTGATTTGTTAGTGGTCACCCAAATACAAATTATTGCAACCGAGAGACAACAAAAGACAAAGAGGCATGTAAAATTAACGATGCTATTTATCTCCAGAAAGCCGGGGTATTGGGAGTCCTGCACGCAGCCAAGTGCAGCTGAGGTATGGATAAAGCTAATGAACCAACTGCAGGATCCACGGAGAGTTTGCAGCATGTCCTGTTGACACAGAGGGCTGCTGTGATTCACCCAAAGCAGCCCAAGGAGATTGGAACTTTGCAAATTAGCTCTCTGTCCTTGATCTACATGACCTTGATTTCAAAGTGTAAATGAAGACAAGTCAGGGTTTAGGACTAGCTGTCCTCGGCCTGTGTATCTATCTCTTTTGACCTGTTCCACCTCTATATGGTGATTCAGGATTTTTAAAAGGTTTTTATTTTTAAAGTATTTTAAAGGGAACTTCTAGCTGAAGGAAAGTCTGTGTGATGTGCTGGGGCTTAGAAGGTCTGTGCTGGCACAAGTGGGTGCCCCATATACGTTATACACTATTTATGTTTCCATTGGATTTTTTTCCCCTTCTCTTCACTTTTTTTTTTTTTTTTCACAGTTTTTCCTAAGTGAAACACTAATGCAGTAATGTTCAAACCCACAATGTTTGAATGGCCTCTAAATTAGGCAAAACAAGCTTGCCCAACCCTAGTTGAACAGACTGGGCTCATTTTCTAATTCATACACACTCAGTTCATTTTCCCTAATAAATACATTTCTGTCCTAGGCTAGGAACACTGGGGGACCTTGGAAAATTTGACGTTAGCAGAAGAGGTGCAGGTGATCAGGGGAGAAAAGGAGAGACTGGATCGGTATCCATGATGCATCTAGATGTCTAATAGGAAAGGCCATGTATCCCAAACAGGTGTTGCATTAGAAGAAGCTTGTGATGGAGACTCGGTAAGAACCAAGTTCCTTGGATGTCACTCTTGGTTTTCAAAGGTTTGTCTTTCACTGGAGAAACCCAGAAGGTACTGAAACTACAGCTAATGAACAACAGAGCAGTCTGGTGGGGTTTCTGAGACCTCATTGAAAATGGGTTTTGACCCAATTTTACGTCTTGGAGCACAGGTCTAATTTGTATTGGACCTGCCTACTTTTTTTCTTAATGCAGAGGATCTAAACATCAGCAAAGTTGTTGCCAGCCATGCTTGTCGCTCTTCCTGTAAGGACTGAATGGGTTTTGTTAAATGGAGGGTTTTTTTACTCTAAAAGGGGTGGAAGTATAGAGACTGCTGTTACTAACTTTTCTTTCTAAATATGGGCACAGTTGTAATAAGGCTTGTAACTGTGGCTTGCAGCCATGGCTGATCTTAGAAGGGGGTCATGTCCCTGACAAAGCTTGGCATCCTTTGTGTGTACATCCCTCTGTGTGTACCTAAACTGACCTTTGGTTGCCACTAGATATTCTTGCATTGACCATTCTGCTTTGTGCAGGTTTCTTGGAGTTTGGGAAGGCCTGTGGTCCAGACCTTGCAGTCCTCTTCCCCAGTGCTAACTTGGGAGTGTGTCATGAAAAAGACAAATGATTCTGGCAACAGAAGATCTCTCCTGACTGACATCTACCCCAAGGAGAGAGCTGACTATGTATCTGGTGCATTACAGAAGTGCTGTGAGTTCACATACACATCGAGTGACCTGATTGCATAGTATATTCAGTCCTGTTACAGAGCCATAGAATGGCTGTGGTACATGCCAGTTTTCTGCCATGGGAAGAAATTATGTGCTTTGCCTAACCCAAAGGGCTCAGCACTGATCCACAAGTAGTTTTTAGGGATCAGGTCCTTTAATTCTAGATATCCAGTCCTCCAAGAAGGAAACTAAAAAGCTCTGTCTTGACTTGGAAAATTGACACCAGTCAGTTGTTACTGTGCAACTTTTTCTTCAGTGATGACTTTTCTGTGGGACTCTTGCTGGAGACAGTAGGTTGGCATGTCCTCAATGCTGGTCAATAAAAAAGTAGGTTCACTGTGGAGCTGTTTTCTCTGGTGACCTCCTGCGGCAGCAAACACAGCTTTAGAGGAGAGTATGGGTCTGTGGTGTGTTACTGGGTCTAGACTGACGATGAACCTATTTGCCTCTGTCTGGACTCATAGTGAACACCCAACCTTTTCCGTGTTGCACACCAAATGATAGCGTGGCCTAAAATAAATATTTGTTTCTGCCTTCCATGCCTGTTCACCCTGCCTTTCTATCTTCAGGCTGTAGGGTATGAATCAGAACTTGTTTGCCTGGCATTTCAAGTCTTTGCTTTTCTGACCAATGTCTCAGTACCTTTGCTTTTGCACTGCTTTCCTTTTCTTCCCTGTCTGGCACGTCTCCTTTTTTTCGTCAGGCCCTTTGCCTGGAAAAAGCAGGCTGTGCCTTCTCCTGTACACACCTGCCCTCATCTGTGTTGGCCACTCTGGAATTTCAATTTTTTTTTTTCATTGGCCCATTGCATGTGTGTTGATCAGCCTCACAGCTGAGGTCAAGGAATTTCCATGTCGTACTTGGAGAGAGGGTTTCCCCTTCACAGCCTCTGCCTCAACCAGGCACCAGTTCATGTAGAAATAGCTTGGCCACTCTTGGAAATAGGTCTGTGTGAAATAATATTGTCTTTTTGAGGTCAGGAAAAAAAAAAAAAAGTCCTTTTATACAGTCATGCATACACTCTTAAAAAGAATTCCACAAAGCTTGGTCTGTTCCCCCCTCTCACACTCTCCTCCTAGCCTACCTTTTTCCTAAAACACTGGATAATTCAACCTTGGAGTCTGACGGCACTGAGCATACAGCATGTACTGTGCCTTTTGAAATGCTGGCTGCTCATAAAAGTCTTGCTTAACACTGGACTCTGTTGCTTTATTATGTTGTGTGTGTGGTAAATTGGTGGTGGGGTTGCCCGCTGGCAGACCCGTGGTGGGGAAGAAGGGCAGGTGGGATGAGGAGTAGGAGGTGTGGAGAAGAGTGGCTTAAGCAATGGGTGATACGTGCTGCGGGCTGCCATGCTGGGGCTCCCACTTCCTGGGCTGGGAGGGGAAGCCAGGAGCGGGCAGCTTGATGGCAAAGGTCATGCGAGTAGCTGCATGGTTGTCTGGAGGTCTTGCATGAGTTGTTTTTTCTTCTGGTTGTGATCCTCAGTGCTTCTTGGGAGAAGGGTAGGTAGAGGTGAGCAAATGGGAGGGGAGGAGAAAAAGAGGTCCCACTGTCCCAGGACCATAGGAAAAGTTCTTACCCATCTGCTGTTTCCAAGGGGAGAGATTGACAAGAGCCATCCCTTTGGGGGTAGATGGTCTCATTCAAGAACCAGGACTGCTGCTCAGTGTGCACATGCTTGTAAATCAACTGCCATACATCTGTACAATGGCTTGTCTGGTGACATGTTTCCAGTTCAGACCCATGGTGCTGTTTCTGGGTGGGCATCCACATCACTAGGCATGCACAGTGCAGGAAAAAACCTCACTGCCAGGCCTGAATGAGTGGAGGAAAGCCCTACTGTGGACATCCCACAGGTAAGTTGATGGATAGAGGAACAGGCGGCCTTGTGCTCTGTAATACAAGTGGCTGGGGCTAAGTGCTGCATCGTGTCATGCTTTAATGCTTCCCATGTCTTCACAGTATCGCCCTGACTGCTCTTGTTACTGCAGCTGGGGAGAAACTGGGGAACGTCCCTGAACATGGAGCAAAAATTGCTCTATTTCAGTGTCCATAAGGGTCTGCCGCCCTTGTCCATATGCTTATTCTTGAAAAGGAGGTCAGCTTGGGCTGACTTTTATAACACAGAGCCCATTCTCTGAAGTGGCTTGCTGGCCCCCATAGCTAAGTAACTGCTAAGATTGTGCACAGTGATGTGCAAGCTTTGCCCTAACATAGGTACCTCGTGAGCTGCAGGGCACTTCTGTGCTCTCATGGGTCCCTGCTAGTGGAAGGAAATGCTGCTCTGTAACCATCAGATAGACGCAAAGACCGTGAGTGAGATTCTTGGATGGTGGAGCTGGAGGCTATGTGGGTAATCTAGAAAAAATAGTTTCTTCTTCCACATGCTGCTCAAAATGCATACTGCTGCTGCTGGCTAGCCCTTCTTGCTGGCAAGCACTAAAACCGATCTCTCTCTGTCAGCTTAAATCAAGCCGTAGGCTGAAAATATGCAACACCACCTGAAATATCCCCATCTGCAGGTTGTTCAGATGTTGCCTGTTTGCTTTGGAGGTTTGGATGGTGGACTGCTATGTGAAGGGGATGAGCTGGGATGCTGGTGTTTGGAGTATGGCATGGCAGTGCTGAATGGGCCAGCTGGTGTGTCCACAGCCTAGCTGTCTGCAGTTGTGAACACTCACCTGGGGCCAGGATTTGCTATCTTTGTTTTTATCCAGGGGACTAGGGTGCATACTCTGGCACAGCCAAACAGAATTTTAATTTCTCCTCTCTCAAGTGGAGATTGAAGGAGAAAACCCCACAAAGCATCTCCCTTACTCTTTTTCAGATAAGTATTTTATCTCCTGTTTTCCTCTTCCAGATGCCTCTTCCTCCTTCAACCTCTTTCTGTAGTCCTACCGGTATCAGGTTCCTCCCTGGCCTCAGGTTCCTCAGCATCAGGTTCCTCATTGCCTTTGGTTTCCCTGTATCTCCTCCTAGACCCAGGAGTTCAGTGCCTGCTCTGGCACGTGAGCCAGCAGGCATGTACATATCATATAGAGACAGTCTTATGTGATGGCAGCATCATGAGAGATGTCAGATCCCTCTCTGGATACCAGCTGAACTCTTTGCCTGGCACCTGGAGGCAGCAAGTTCCAAGCATTAACTGGGCAATCTGCAAAACATTGGTGAGCTTTCTTTTTCCTCTTGTAATAATGTTTTTGGAGTGTTTAGGTGGCCACTATTTCTTTAGCATAAGAAAGGGTAAATGGGAAAACCTTCACTCTCTCCCTCATTGTTTTATACACTTCTAGAGCAAGCTATTTTGATGACCTTGGAAACCTTTCTGTGCCTCTAGCAATTTTTTTGGCATCCTTCTCTGGCCTCTGTTCTTGCTATCCCTGCTCTGAAACAGGGTAAGCAGATTTCACCTCACTTCTCAAAGTGCGAACATGTCATTGATTTATGTGGTGGCATTTATAACATTTTTAGTATTGTTCTTTATCCTATTCTCCTATTCACCTAAATTTTTTGGGTTTGTTGGATTTTTTTTATTTTTTTTTTTCTTTGTGATGGCCTCTGTGCGTGGAGCAGATGTTTTCATTGAGCTGTCCACAGTGACGCCTAGATCTTTTTCCTGAGTGGTTACAGTTAATTTAGAACCCATCAGTGTATTACCTCAGCAACCCCTTGATGTCACTGGTTAGAAGATCCCAGCTGGCTGCTGCTCTTAATTCTGTTGCCTGTCTGTTTCCTATTATTTTTTATTATACTTACATTTACTCTCATGCTGCACCAGTTTTTAACGCAAGGTGGGCACAGTCATTTACAAGTGGCTAACGCAGGTTCTCAAATTCTTCTGTTCACATGCATAAATGTAATGTTTGCGATTAGGTGTTTTGATAGAATGTAAGTGCTTTTCCCGTAGCAGATACCACTGCGTAATGCTGGTACAAGAAAACAAACAAACATGGTATGTTTGCACATGCCCATCTATGAAAGCTAACCTTGCTTGCTGCAGAGAAATGTGGGTCCCTGCATGAAAGAGCGGCTTATATAGCGTGCCCTTCTGGATTGTGCCAATGGGCAGCCCATGCTGAGCAGCCGTGAATGTTTGGCACTGTGCTTTTTCATGTAAAATTTTGTGGCTTCAATGAGCTAACGGGGAAGAGGAGGAATCCTGGATGCATAGCAGGTTGAAAACCATCAGCACAGGCTTAGGCAACATAAGGGTGCCTTTTGAGATCTCTGTGTATGTGTGGTTTTGCTGTTTATCTGTTGCTTGGTTTTGAAGACTTTTGAAATATTGCATGACACTTTTCCGACGTGTGAAATAACCTAAATAATGCATGGAGTCCTATGGTGCTAAAAGCAGCACGCCGAGGGGGTGCTGAGGTCTGCTGTGGTCTCTGGTGAAGTCACATAGCCCGGAATAGGGCATGCAGGGACATTGCATAGGGTTTGCATTAGAAAACTCCATCCTGTGTCCTGGAAGCCAGTGGAAATTTCACTCTTGACTCCCAGAACAGCGGTAGTAAACCAGTGTTAATGAGAGATATTGGGAGACTGCAGGAAGGAGCCAAATGCTGTAACTTTGCTTAACGATTGGAAACTTTATGAAGTCCTGTCTTGCTTTGAATGCTTTTGCAAATAACCTCTGGCAATGGCCATTTTATCTCCTGTTTTGGAAGCTGTGTGCTTCAGCCACTCTGCCACTGAGGACAGAGTTGCAGGAAGATGGGATGGTTTAAACAGGAAAACAGAGACAGCTGCAGTATGTCCAATTTCCTACTGTGAGGAAGATGAAACCAGTGTAATTTTGCTGAACTATGACTCAGTTCAGTCCAGAGATTCCAATACCATGCAGTAAATGTTATAAGCTCCTCTGAGGGAGGAAAAAAAACCTCCGATTCAAAGGCGCAGGGAGGAAATACCCAGCAAGAGACAGAGATTAAATTGCCAGTAATGATGGATGAGGAAAGCCCAGTAGGGTACTGCTGAGCAGGACCTGGGAGCAAAAGAGATGAATAGCCCTCGGTGACCAGGCACTGATGAAGTGCATCACACATCTGTGTGATGTGGGTAAGAACAAAAGCGAGCCACACTCAGCTCCACGTCTTGAGGAGGGGATGATGATGCACTGTTGCCTCACTCTGCAGAGCTCCTGGGTGGGTGATGGATGGTGTTCTTGAAGGACGAAGCCACAGTCGATTCTTTGGTTCCTGAAAGCAAAACTCAGCTGGTCCCTCTCTGAGAAGGACAGGTGGCTTGTCTGGCTGCATCAGTGCAGCTTGTGCCAAAAATGATTGTGAACAGCGTGCTACACCCATTAACTTTGATGGAGAGTTGCTCCCCTTAATCTTAACGTAGAGCAAGAGTAACACATCTGATAGACCTGTGTGCAGAAGAGATGAGCTGAATGGGTGTGTACATGTAACCCCAAAGAAATTCTGTATCAGAGCTGTGCCATTGCAACTGAGGTTTTTGAGTGTGATGGAGCCAAGTAGTCCAGGAATGGAAACAGATGCAAAGGTTTTTTTTAATGAGCACTTCTGTTCCTTGATGTGCTCCAGCACATTGCTGGTGACCATGACAAGTTTTGCTGATTCGTAATAGCAAGTTAGAAGAGCGGGAAATGCTTTCCCAATGCACTTAATGCTGGTAACCTGGCAAGCAGGCCTGTGGTGGATGCAGTGAGGACATAGTGAAGCTGATTGCCTGAGCTGGATCTCAGATGCCAAAAAGCTGAAAATGGAAGATAGGGAATACTTCCTGCTACAAAGGGCATAATATTACAAGGAGAGAGTAAAAAATAGTCAAGGTATTCTGATGTGTTACTGGTATTGCAAGAAGGTTGCTGAAGAGTCACACGTTACAGAGGTTGAAATACCCTGGTCTTCTGCAATGAAGGAACAAGAGCGACTGTGGCTAGCAGGTAAAAGAGGAAGTCTGACTCTGGCAGCAAACAGGTAGACCAAAGGGCACAGAAATGGTCAGAAGAAATCCTCTTACTCTTCTTTGCAACCACGTTTCCCACTTTTTCACTGCCCAAGGAAAACTAGGCTGAAGCTGCAGTGGCCTGAGCCAGCCAGGCTGTCCCTCAACAGGGGTAGGGGAGGAACAGATATGCAATAAGGCCAACTGTATATGGGAAGATAAAAGGCAGTGCAGAAACTTGGAGGCAGTGCTGGCTTGTAACTGCACTGGAGGGAATAAATTGGCTTCCTTGCTGAAAAAAGCATATAGCGGACCAAGCAAATGTATGCAGGAGATGTCAAACCAGCCCTGCCAATGATGAGGCTGAACTATGTGAACTCAAAAAGCAGCTGAAACTCTCACGCAGGCCTAGAGTGTGAAGTGGGAAGCATTCTCCTCGCTTCCAGTCTGAAGCCTCTGTTGTTACTGGAATAGATCAACAGTTCTTTATCAGCTTCCTTTTCCCATAGACAAAATTGATTTTGCTGGGGAAGTTTTTTTGTGGATATTACTCTACCGCAGCATGATTTCCAGTTCCGTCTATTAAAACGTGGGCTCGTTTCTCTGTGAATCAGCTCTTTGCTAACTTCTTTGCAAGCTGCAGTAGAGCAGAATATTCCTAGCTCAGAGCCAGAATCCTCAGACAGTTTTCTGGTTGATGACCAAATTCAGAGGCTATTCGTTTCTGCAGCAACTGATCTCCATGACACTATGGTCCTTATGGGCATTTTCTTGCTGGGGAAGTACTCGCTGGTCTACTCTGGGATGGCAGGAGCCATTTTCAGCCTGCCTTATAAAGGTAACGTAATAAAGGACTTGCTACGCTGCTTATTGGTGCAACTTACCTTTTTAGGATTTCTTTATGAGCTCAAATCCACAGAAACCTCTCTTCCTTCCACACCTTCACCCGCCTACTTGGTTGAAGCCCTCAACCCCAGAACTCTGTGTGTGTGCACTTAGCAAATGAGGACTTACAGATGCAATACCACAGGGAACAATGTGAACTAGGAATGTACTAAAGCCAGAGGCATTGTAACCTAGAGCTGTGCTGAACAATGTGGAAGAAATGCTGTCAAATCTGTGTCTCTGTGAGCTGTTATATCCCCAGCTAGCCCCCCTCCAAAAGTTTGCTCAGCATGCTGACTTTCCAGGAGCTTTCTTAGTGCTTGGAACAAGTTACCTATCTCCTGCCAGAATCGAGAGAGGAACACGACTGGCTGACGAATACCATATGTTCCAGGCTGGCCAAAGGAAACCTAATTGTATTTTGTTTAGCTTGTCTATTTAACTGGGTTTCTGTAATAGGACTGGTTTTGTTGCTGTTTTTTCCCTTTTCTTCTTTTAAAAAAAAAAAAAAAAAAATTTTTCTTTTATTTTTTTCTTCAGATA
>VZRU01001390.1:134073-193464 GCA_013398155.1 Pedionomus torquatus | reverse complement strand
GGTGGTTGTTATTGAGGGACAGCCTCCCTGTGATATAGATACCCACACCACAGGGTTGGGGAGTCAGTCGTCTCCCAACACCCTCTTATGTGCAGCCAGTGCTCCATAGTAGAGTGAGACAGAGGCTGGGATGAAGGGAGATCTCATGCTTCCAACTCGTCAGGAATGATGGAACATCATTCTCTGTTTTGATGGAACAGAACTGAGAGGTGTTCTTCAGGACAATGGCCTGCCCCGTGACACTCATGATGGAGTTTGGCAGCAAAACTCAGTAAGTGCCCGCCATTTGTGACAGCTTGGGCCTTGCTGAGTTTCTGTCCGCTCAGCTGGGCAAGCTTCTCCAGTGTGGGTGTGAGGAGACAGCTGCCTGGCTTCTGGGAGATGAAGAGGGTCTCCTGACTTCAGCAATGTGAAGTAGAAAGGCCCTAATCCAGAGTTAATACAAAGGAGAATTTGGACTGATTACCAGAAAATAATAATAAAAAAAGACACTTAAAGATGTTCTTCCCTTTCAAAATAAGTCTGTTGGCTTTTCCCACAGTGGTCCTGGATAAAGGTAATTCCTCACAGAGAAGTGTAGGAGTAGGTGAAAACCAGGGCAGAGCTGGGACTGGAAGGTTTGAAGATGTCAAATAATAGGATGTAAACACAGCACACAGATCTTGTGCCTTCCAGGAAGCTCATACAGCATGATGAAGGGAGATCTGGGCTTACCTTTAGGTGAGCAAACAGTGACTTTGAACAAGGTAGTGGTGCCCTAGCCCTTTTGCATCTTTCCTGAAGTCAGAGAGCAAATTTGCCAACAGAGCTGGGAGGAGCATGGGGCACTGCTGCCTTGGGGGCTGCCATGAAGGCTGTGATCTGGAAGTACCCTCTTGCTGTGCCTGTGCAGTGTCAGTGCCCAAACCCCAGAATGTGCTCCTGCATGTGCCTCCCAGGCACAGCCTCAGAGAACTTGCCCCACCATTCAAAGAAATGCTGTGGCATCCTGGTGCCTGAGTTCCACCCTTTCTCCTATCCCCACACCCCCTAAAAACCATCCCAAGCTGTGTCACTGGTTGACAGGACGGGGGTGGCAAGTCATCTTGTGCTTACAGCTGGCAGCCATTGGGAGCTGCCTTGTCTATTTTCCAGGAGGTAAGAAGCCTTTCCTGGACATCAGCAATTAAACTATGCAGGGGAAAAGAAGAGAGGAGAAAAAAAATAGTGTCTGCCATGAGTCAGAAGACTCCACTGGGGGGCTGTGGGATTGCAGGGAGTGGGGTGTGAAGGGAGGAGCATGACTGCTATAGACAGACATATGTACCATCAAGCCACAGGAATGAGGTCTTGGACCTCCCAGGCCCAGGAGGACAATGGAACCTTCATCAGCTCTTTCCAAGGCAGGAGGGTTTGCAATAAAACCTGAAGTGTCTGGTATTTTGATGGTCAAAGGCCACAAGCTTCCAAGGTGAACACTTCAGAGTGGCCACAGAGGGTAGGGCCGAGGTTGCTAGGTGAAACCTGCTAACAGAACAGGTTTATTCATCCAAAAAGGATTTCTTGACAATGGCTGTATCCAAAGCTCTTTCACTAGTTGTGATCCTGTCTTGTTGGTGGGTTCGCCCTTCCTGGAAGCAACTGCTTTCACCCAACACAGCTCTCAGGACCTTCAGCCACACACCTGTTGCCCTTGCTCTGTTATTGTGAGGCAAAAGTGTCTCAAACATCCTGTGAGCCAGAACCTAAAAATTTCTGAGCCTCCTCAGCTTCCCCTGTAATGATGTTGGTTGTCTCTTCTTATAGAGGAGAGCTTCCTCTATAAGAGGTGCTAGAGTGTGTCCAGCGGAGAGCTAACAAGCTGTTGATGAGGGGTCTAGAGGACAAGCCATATGAAGAGAGGCTGAGGGAACCAGGCGTATTTAGTTTGGAGAAGAGGAGTCTGAGGGGAGACCTCATTGCCCTCTACAACTACCTGAAAGGAGGTTGTACAGAGGTGGGTGGTGGCCTCTTCTCCCAAGTGCTTAACGACAGGACCAGAGGAAATGGTCAGAAGTTGCAGCAGGGGAGGTTTAGATTAGATATTAGGAAGAATTACTTCACTAAGGAGGTGGTGAGGCACTGGAACAGCCTGCCCAGGGAGGCGGTGGAGTCACCATCCCTGGAGGTGTTTAAGAAACATGTAGATGTGGCACTTCAGGGCACGCTCTAGTGGCCAAGATTGTAGGAGGGGCTTGTGTGTGTATGGTTGGACTCGATCTCAGAGGTCCTTTCCAACCATAAAGTTTATGTGATTCCTACTAAATGAGACGAATTAAAGTTGACAGTGTTGGTATAAGAGTGCTGGGAGCCAAGTCTTGACTGCCAGAGCAGTTCACAGGCAGCTGCTCTTGAAGATCAGGATTGTTTGAGCTTGGTGAGGCATGTGTAAAGCTTTCTGGTGTTGTCTGGTGGAATCCAGAAGCACCTAGCATATTGTGGGCTTCCCAGGTTGTGTATAAATTATTCTCTTCATATCCTACTAGTAACAAGAAATGAATAGCAAAGATGGGGCTCACCACCATGGCTAGGTATTTTACTGGGGTAACCCCACTGACATCTTCATGTGCAGAATGGCACTAAAGTGGGCTCTTTCTCACTCTTTCTCTTTTTTCGCATTGACTCTAGCAGTAGTTTTCCCATGGCTTCACCTGCCTAGTGCTTGTGTTGCTAATGGGCCAAAGTGTAGAAAAGTAACAGTAAGAAGGGCTTCTACAGGTATGTCAGCCAGAAAAGGAATGCTAAAGAAAGCATACCCCCCCTGATGAGCAAGCCTGGGAAACTGGTAACAACAGATGAGGAGGAGGCTGAGGTACTCAACAACTTTTTTGCCTCAGTCTTCACTGGCAACCTCTCTCCCCACACCTCTTGTGTGAATCAATCACAGGACAGGGACTAGGGGAGCAAAGTCCTTCCCACTGTAAGAGAAGTTCAGGAACCTGAACATACACAAGTCTATGGGATCAGACAAGATGCATCCCAGAGTCTTGAGGCAATTGGCTGATGTAATTGCCAAGCCACTCTCCATGATATTTGAAAAGTCATGGCAGTCAGGTGAAGTCCCCAGTGACTCAAAAAAGGAAAAAACGGTAGAAAGGAGGTCCCTGGGAACTACTAATCTGTCTGCCTCACCTCTGTGCCTGGGAACATCATGGAATAGATCCTCCTAGAGCTCCCAGCNCAAGTCTATGGGATCAGACAAGATGCATCCCAGAGTCTTGAGGCAATTGGCTGATGTAATTGCCAAGCCACTCTCCATGATATTTGAAAAGTCATGGCAGTCAGGTGAAGTCCCCAGTGACTCAAAAAAGGAAAAAACGGTAGAAAGGAGGTCCCTGGGAACTACTAATCTGTCTGCCTCACCTCTGTGCCTGGGAACATCATGGAATAGATCCTCCTAGAGCTCCCAGCATCAATACAGGCTGGGGCATGAAGGGATTGAGAGCAGCCCTGCTGAGAAGGACTTGGGGGTACTGGTAGATGAGAAGCTGGACTTGAGCTGACAATGTGCACTTGCAACACAGGCGGCCAGCTGTATGCTGGACTGCATCAAAAGAAGCATGGCCAGCAGGGCATGGGAGGTAATTCTGCCCCTCTACTCTGACCTGGACTACTGTGTCCAGCTCTGGAGCCCTCAGCACAAGAAAGACATGGACCTGCTGGAACAGATCCAGAGGAGGGCCACAAAGATGATCAGAGGGATGGATTACATCTCCTGTGGGGTTAGACTGAGAGAGTTAGGATTATTCAACCTGAAGAAGAGAAGGCCCTGGGGAGACCTTATTGCGGCCACTGAGTACTTAAAAGGTAGTCTGCAGGAAAGATGAGGTCAAACCTTTTAGCAGGGCCTGTTGTGATAGGACAAGGGGTAATGGCTTTAAATTTAAAAGAAGGTAGATTTGGACTGGATACATGAAAGATATGTTTTGCTCTGAGGGTGGTAAACACAGGAATAGGTTGCCCAGAGAGGTGGTAGATGCTCCATCCCTGAAAATATTCAAGGTAAGGTTGGATGAGGCTCTGAGCAACCTGATATAGTTGAAGATGTCTCTGCTTATTGCAAGGAAGGTTGGACTAGATGACCTCTAAAAGTCCCTTCTAATCCAAACTATTCTATGATTTTATGATTCTAATGCCAAGTGTCTGGTAAGCCCATTGCCACTGAAGCACCTGAGGTTAAGGCTGGAACTCTTCTCCCAGTGAAGCTGAAGGCAAGGACTGAGCCTGCAGCACTATATTTCATTGCCTAACGTACTGACTTAGAAGGGAAGAGGGGCAATGTTGTTTCCTTGGTCTTACTACCTTTTAGTTTCGTATAAGAAACAAAGCTCACTCTTTTCCCCATGCTCAAGTACACAGATGTGCTGTGCATCTCTGCAGGCTGCACTGGAAGGAGTCACTGTGATCTGTTTTAAACACTTGACAGCCCCCTCATTAATTGTCGGAAAGCCTGCCCAGTAATGCGGTGGAGTCTGGAGCCTGCAGAATGTTACTGAGAGTGATACGTATCTATATATCCTACAGTGCTGGAAGAACTGTTGAATCCTGTGAAGCTCTTGGCTTTGGAAAGTCACTTTTCAGGCACATTTTTCCTTGTAACTGAACTCCAAGCGACTATCCCTCCCCCTTCTCATCCCCCTTCCCTGCCCCCAACAGGGACAATCTTT
The DNA here is from genome assembly GCA_013398155.1 of Pedionomus torquatus. Lineage (NCBI taxonomy): Eukaryota > Metazoa > Chordata > Aves > Charadriiformes > Pedionomidae > Pedionomus > Pedionomus torquatus. The sequence continues at coordinate 188,779 of VZRU01001390.1, read as the reverse complement.
TAAAGGAAGATAGAACCTTCTTCACACCACATTCTCCTTTCTGAAGAGAAATGGAAGTCACATACTGTGTGTTGAAGAATAACTGCAAATTAGGGCAAGGGGGAGTTGCCTCCTTGTATCCTACTTTTTTTTATGTGTCATTTCGCTGAAGCACTTAGCACTTTCCTGATTTCTTCCCCCTGAATGAGAGGCTGTCACTGAGGAACTACAGGGGGCTGGAGCTCACCTTGTATTTAATGCTGACTGTTGGTTAGACATTAATTCCAGGTAGTTTTTCTGAGTTGAACTTTCTCCATCCTCTCTGGAGAAAGATAGGGTTGTTCAATCAGTCAGTCTGAAAATACGTACCTAATCAAAGTGAAATGAATTGCAACCTGGAGGTTAATGACAGTGTAGCAAAATTGTTTAAAGTAGACTCTGAGATTGAGGAAGAGCCTGCTGTTGTTCCTGTGAAAAGCTCATTATTTTCAGCCATGTTGTGTTTTGGAGAAAAGTAAAACAAAAAGATATCTCAGTTGGCTTGTTGGTGGTGAGAGTGGTAAATGTTTTGGTAAGTCCACTTGAATAGTGCATCCTTGTGGTGCTTATACCAAAAGCAAGGGGGTGCATTTCATCTTTGAACCTTCCTAATGACTCTTATGGCACTGTTAGGCTAGGGAGCGAGTGAAAAAGTTGTCTGCCTTTCCTGCAGTCTTGGTGGCTTCAGTTCTGCTGGCATCTAGGAGGCAAGGAGGAGCTATACAACTGGACTTCAAATGCAGAGGGAATGTTGGGAGCTAAATGTGGTGTAGAAGACAGCAAAGGGAGCTGATATACACAAAAAGCCTAGCAGAGGAAGAGAAGGAGGGAAGTGAGGACAGGCAGGAGATTTGGGACTTGAAGTGCTACTGAAAGCCAGCAGAAAGAGGAAGCTGATACTGGGAAAGGAACTGGAAGAATGGGTAAGCAAAGTGAGACTGAGAGCATGCAAAAAAGGAAAACAACTGATGCTGTTGAAGGGGCAAGAAATGTCCAGGTGGTAAGCAGAAGTTCAAAATTTGAGAAAGACCAAGTCCAAGAGAACAAGAAACTCAGTTGTGAAGGCAGCAGCGCAGAAAGAGGCAGAACAAGGACAAGCTGTAGGAGACAGGCAGAAAAATTCAGTCTTGGATGGGAACCAGGGAAGAATGATCTGGGATGTCCTGTGGAAAAAACTGGCTGTGTCACAATGACCATGTTCAGGGGAACCAGTTACTGCTGTGTGAATAACCTGAATTTTGGCACTTACAGGACTTCTAGCTCCTGGCATATAACATCCTTTGTGGGCATAATACTGTATGGACTTAATGTATTTTTTCATCTGGATTTTTCTCTCTCTCTGCTCTATTTCTTGTGCTAACCTTTCCTTGGTGTTTTTCTCTACTGCTTTTTCCAGCCTTTCATGTGCAAACTTTGGGCCCAAGAAGGTTTAAGCTGAACTCTCAAACATATGCTGTTCAAGTGGTTTGAAATACTGAGTGAGGTGTGTTCATCTTTCACTAGCTGGAGTAAAGATACATAAAAAAATGGTTTCCAGGAAAAATACCCTTGAAAGTCTGCCCCTGTATTGGATATTTGCATTATGCCTGGATCTTTGTCTAAGTGATAACCCAGCAAACAGTTGAAATCAAGGAGTCTTCATCAGCAGAAGATCTGGCCCTTATTTTCCAGCTCAGTGAGACCAAGAGTAGTCTGTTACAAGGTCCAAGGTACAGCTTGACTTTAAACACCTGCTCAAGTGCTTTTGTACTTTCAGTTGCTGGGAAAAAGTTGCTGGGATTCCTGAGTGGCAATCTGTAATTCACGCCCTCACAAGGGGTCAGCAGAAACGGGCATTGTGCTGCTTCTGGCCTTAGAGCCTACAACTTGATCTTGGTCTCTGTCTGGCAGTATGTTTCAAACCCTGGCCAATATTGCGTGCACTTCTTGGACAATCTTGCCTTTTTACGCACTTGCTGTTCCATGACCCTCTGGCAGAATTGCCTGCCCCCATTATTCATCCTGACACGGTTCGTAATGCGCAGAGCCAACCTGTGGCATCCAGCCTGCAAGTTTCCCTAAGGCTGCAAAAGAAAAAAAAACAAAAACCAAAAGAAACCCTGCAAGCAGAAGCACATGCGCATAAACATGCCTTTCATGTGTTTTCCTATACTATATGTGCATGCATGTATTTATGCATGCTTGTCTGCACACACATATGCATCTTTTGAATACTTGTTTTGTGTCCTACTGGATGAAAACCTGAGAATAGAAAATGTGTCCATAAACATAATGGAACTTTTCAGAGCATTTTATCTGAACCAGCAGCTTGCAGCTGCTCTCCAGCATTAGGGTAGGATAGAGAGAGAAAAAGGGAAGAAGGAGGGGAGGGGAAAACAGGAAGCAAGAGGCAAGGGGTAAGGGAAGGGGAAAAGGAGCACAGTGTAGAGAAAAGAGCAGGAGAGGAAGGAGGAGATAACAGGAGAGAAAAAAGGGAGGAAAAGAGGGAAAAATAAAGGAAAATAAAAGGGAAAGTGCAGATAGCAACGCTGCCAGACTTCTTGTACCTTAAAACCTGAGAGGTGCTAAAGTTTTTGACCTAAATTCCTCTTTTCAGAAGCGTAGTCCAATAACACACCATGATTTGTTTAAAACATGGCAACTTGACTTGAATCTTATGTTTTGGAGAAAGATTTCGCAATGGTGCTGAGGAGAGAAAAAGAAAAGATTTAGCTGTTCCCCTTCACTATCTCCCTCCCTCTGTCTTTTGGCATGCTTGGAATCAAACCCACTCGCTTCCGAAATATTGTAACATTGCTGTTTTGATGGAGCTAGGCTTGAATTGAAATGTTAAAAATAAATTAAAGAGTCCTTAAATCCACTCAGACAGGACATTATTATTTCTAATAAGGTGTGTTTATAGACTGAATGGTTTGACATCTCATATACAAAGTGGTGGAAGTTCATGCTGCAGAGTGGTCTGCAGGGGGACAGCCATCACGTGATGTTCTGACTCATTCAGATGGATTTTGGTTTTTTGCTTTATTTTTTTTTTGATTTTTTTCATTTCAATTTGAAGGGGCAGAGTCAAGTGCTCTGGTGCGGGGTCTGGTGCATTAATGGAGTAAACAGTATTGTGAACGTGTTGGCAAACTCTCAGTTTGACTTGGCTTTGTGGGTCTCCGAAGAGTTATATTATTGGTTATTTATGAGTATGCGGATGACCTTTGGGCAGCGGGGAAAATGTTTATGAATCTAAAAGGCTTCGCAAACTTTAGCACAAAAGCTTGTTTTGTCCAAAAAAATGTGAACTGTAAGTGACTTCTTCATCATTCAGCCTTGCTTGTTCTCTTATTTTAAAAGCCTCTGGTCATCCAGTCAAGCTGTAGGATCAAACCATGTAGAGCAGATGAACAGTCACATGCCCTGAATAGCAAAAAGTGAAAATCCAAGTAGAAAGCATGTAACTCCAAGAAAGCAGCTGGTTTTGTTCAATGGGCTGATGAAGGCTGAGTTATTCAAAGAAGTCAAAGGGAGTTAGGTAGTGCTGACCCATTATGTTTGTGGACTTCCTCACCCGCAGGGGTATACATTTGAAAGTTGCAGATTCACTTGGGAGAAATTAGGATCAGTTTGTGAACAATTTGTAAGTGGAAGAGAAAACCAAGCCGGCGGCTGAATTTCCAATCAGTCCTACTGATAATGAATAACTTCTGCAGTTCTGCTTTCTGAAACAGACTTTGGGTTGTCCATTTTTTCTCATGTCATTTTAGGAAATTGAAAATACATAGGGGAAAAGCCCTCATTCTCTTATTTTTGAAAGTCATCAAAGTTATTCTTTTCTATCCTTATTTTTTTCAGTGCTTTTCACTTTTCTGTTGCTAACGCTGTGGTATGATTTGAGTGCTGTTCCATGGTCAGTATTTGCAGCTAGAAAAATGACTTGCCAGAAGCAATTGGTGCATTCTACTTGCAAAAAGGATGATCTCTTTTTACATGCTGTTTTAATGTTAAGTAGCACTCTCTTTGCCCATTGTAGGCAAAGCCTGAAGTATGCCACACTGGGGATTTCTAATGTTTAACGTGTTGCTCCCCCAATGAAAGCCAAGAAATGCTGGCTATTTAGCTTCCTTGCACCTGGCTTAAGCTCCCAGGATAAATCAGAGCAACCTAAAACTTATTATAAATTACTCCTGCTTGCCAGTGGCTCCTGGGGAGTCAGGCAAGGATCAAAGGGGAATACAAACAGCCCAGCCACAGGTCCTTTCCTTTCTGCAGATCCTTTCCTTTCTGTGACTGGTGCTAAGTTTAGGCATCACTGCAGTGGCTCTGTGCCCTGATTTCTTCTGTTTTTTTGGGGGTGGGGTGGGGAGGGGAGGATCCTGTACCTATGGAGTAAAACAGCACTGCCCGACATTAATTTGTGCTGGCTGGTTCTTGTTTTAACACTCTACCCCTAAATTTCTGAAGATGGACTGCAAAGTTCAAGCAACACTTTATCCTGTTTAAGACACGCTGGTACCTTGTTTGTGGCTTATACAGTTCAGCAGTATTTCCCAAGGCAGAACGGATTTTATGCCTGTTGCACTGGTGTAAGGCTGGACAATTTGTGGAGTTGTCTGGTAGGACAGCACCAGGTATGCAATCTGAGTCCAGCCTGATTTCTCCTGTTATCAGTGGTGCAATTGCAATGTTGGGAAGAAATTAGTCATACCCAAGTACAAAGAGGATGGATGTGGCTTAGCATGCATAATGTAGCTTGAAATAGTAGAAGGAGGAATAGTTTTGGGTAAACATGTTGACTTTGTTATTCTGATATATGTATGTAAGTGTTCCTCCTCAAAATCTTGTCCCAAATGCTTGTCCTTTCTAGATAGCTGTGGCCGTATGATTAGAGTAAAAGATGCAAATTAATTTATTGGGAAGGAAGCTAGCAACAAGCGTTGTCAATCCTGGGGTGATTTTCCTGTATTCGGTGTTTTTTCTTCTCCGAAGTCTAAGGTCCTGGAATTATGGGGTTTATATAAGACCTGTAAGCATTGAGTTTGGGAAAAAAACACCAAAGCCTGCCCTTATACATGCAGAGTTTGGTGCCATAAATCTTAAAACCTCAAAAAACCCCACCAAAAAAACAAACCCCAAAACCCAAACTAAACAGATGGCAAAGAAAGGATGGTCTGTCTTTTGGGATTTTAAATAACAAAAGGCTTGTGATTATTTAAAGCTGGGGTCTCAGTGTTTTGGATATATCTCATGATATTTGGATGTCTGGAGCTGGCAATGCTGACCAGGCATATAAAATACCTAGATGGCTCCCTAGAACACTCCTTGTTATTGGCAATATAAAAACCCCAGAATATAACCCTCACCTATGTTTTATAGCTAGATAAAAAAACCTCTCAGAAGAGCCCCCTTCCTGTTACATTCAGTGATGTTTTCCATGAGGGAATCTCGCCATGGAGCTATTCAAATGTCGGTATGGCTTGTTTTCCCTCTCTTTTAATGAACTATCCACTGACTTCACGCTCTAAGAACCAAAGCAAGGAAAATCAAACTGGGAGATGAAAGAGAAGAAAGACCCCATGTTTCTGCTTGCTTGCAGAAAAGGGGGGCTGGAGGAGAAAAACACCCTTTGCAGAATGCCTTGAGGCTTGTCCCACAGGAGAAAAGGTGTCTTGCTGGGCAGAGGGCTTTGATTAGTTCCTGACTGCTGAGATATGCTTGCTGATGCAGAGGGGTGGGAGTGGGAGAAGAGAAGCCAGAAAGTGTGAGAGGGAAGGGAGAGCTATACCAGGTTTCTAGAGCTGCCTGGATTCCCCACAGCCTTAGCTGGACTGCACCAACCTTTCTCCCTTACCCTCCAGCTGGCCATGGCTGGGCTGAGGTCCAGGGCAAGAGGATGGATCAGAGAAAATTGCCTACTGAATCTTAATTTTATTCTGGTTTTGGTAGTGCCTAGAGCTGCTGGTCTCACATGGAAGCTACTGCCCCTTCTAGGTACTTATGCCCATCTCCATGTGATGGGTAGCTATTTCTCTCCTGGTGGCACTTGAGAAACAGAGAACTACAGGTTGTCCTAAGCAAGAGGGCAGGGTTCCTGTGAGGCTGTCCGTGCGCTGTTCAGCTGGCATTTGCTCACTGGAGCAATGCATCTCTCCTGCATTGCCGAAGCATCTCTAGCTCATCAGTGACTGGAGAGAAGACACTGCTCTGCATTGGCAGTGGCACTTAGGAGCATGCACTGCACAACCCTCACCTTTTCCTCTGCCTGGCTGGGGAAGAAGCACCAAATATCCTGCCAATTTTCCTGTTATTTGCTGCCACCTGCACAAGTGTTCTTTGCAAAGGAGGTCTCGTGCCACTTAGCTGTCTTGCTCCATGTTTGTGTGCCACAGTGCTATGAATAATTTAGAGGCTGGTGTCTGCCTTGTTTTTTCACTGCCATGCATTATAGTGGCACCAGGACTGGATTCAGTGGGATTAATTCATCTCTTCTCTTCCCTGGCAGATGCCCCTGAATGGTTTTCAGAAGTTATACGCTGGGCTGTAAACTTGCCGCATGGTGGAAATGGCTATTGTCAAGGCTTTTACTTTATCTCTCTGACTCTGTCAAAGCTTTTCTGCTGGTAGTTACTTAGATGAGCCCCAGAGGAAACCATCCCTCACTTTCCTTTCAGCCCCTTTGCAATTCTTTGTATAATAAATGTGTTAAATAGCTGGTGCCTGAGAAGCATGACATTTTAAGTGCTTAACTTAACTAAGCCTGCTTCAAATGATTGCAAGGTCTTACTGCACCATTTTGGGTGCTGTTCTGGCTGACTCTGCCAGGTGTCACAGATGCTAGTGGGGTTATCTCTGCTGGTCATTTGGTTGTTCAAATGTTGGAGTCTGAAATTAAAACCACTGGTGTCCACGGAGAGCTTTCACAGACCAGGAGGTGTCAGGACTTTGGATCTGCAGAGGCAGGTAGCTCTGCAAGTCTGCCTTTCCAGACCACCTTGCACACATCACTGAAACCCATGAGGAGAGCAGTTACTTCCACAGCAGCTTGAAATTCATATACAGCAGCTGAGAAAGCGATCTGTCTTGTTTACAGGCAAGCAAGGGATTTGTGTATGCATGTGTTGGACTGACTGCTGGCAAATACGTCTATTTGAGTGCTTGGCGGGTCCATGCTTTTCAGGCATAATTCTGCTTTTTATTAGAGCAAACTGGCAGCAAAGGAAATGGGGATGGTGTGTTATGTGTTACTGGGGCAAAGGAAGGGAACTGGTGGTAATTCCTTTTTTAATCAAAACCAGCTTTGGAAAAGACAGAAAAGACCTTGATAAACCTTTCTTTCCTGCAGAAGACTCTGTACAACCCTCCTCTTGGATCTAACCCCAGGTTTTGTCGCAGTTGAGTTTTGGAGACTGTTTTCTCCTCATCCACAAGGTAGCTAGCTTCATTCTCCATCACGCGGTGCAATGCCAAAAAAAAATCCTATCTAGACCAGTCTTTGCTATTTGATCTTCAGAGCTCAGGGTTTGTTATTTTAGTGTTTCTCGGGGCAGTTTTTTGCTTGTGAAGCTTTAGAGAATTGAAGTTTCAGGTATCTTCAGGCAAATGCTTTGCAAGGTTTCTGCACAGACTCCCATCACTAGCCCCAGTGCTTAGATCCTTTTGGCCAGAAGCAACTATGACAGTAATTTAGTCTGATGTAGCGCAGCACTGATCACATTTGTATCAGGGTTGGGCAATTTCCCCACTGTTCCTACATTTGTCCTGAGCATCTCTGGGTATTTGCACCCCTCTGCTAAGCATTAGTATGGAGAATTCTCTTGATGAGGCTGGCTTCTGCTGAGGTTCTATCTCCCTGCATCTGCAAGCTCATTTCTTAACTTCTCCCAAAGCCTCTCCCTTTTCCTTTCTCTTCAACTCCCAGGATTTCTATTTTTTTTTCCTCCTCCCCTCCCTTAGGAACTGGTGTAGGAACCATGTCTCCTCTGATCTCAGGCAAGCAGTAGCCAGAGCAGGCAGGTGAGCTGCGGAAAGGGGGATAGAGTTGTTTAGTCTAGGATGCTATTAGCGGAGACGAGCAGCAACCGGAGAGCATGCTGAGGGGCTGAGCAATGGGAAACGTCTGTTTTAAGATGGAGCAGCTTGAGGGAATGGGTGGAACTGGATTATATTTTTTTGCCTCTCTAAGAGAAAAGTAGAAACAAGAGAGGGCCTGTCTGTCACCTGTCCACTGCTGGCTAGGAGTAACTCTGTATCTGAAGCGTGTTGGAGGGGTTTGGAGCTGGGAGGAAGGGAACTAGCTCTTTTGCATGAGGGTCAAGGGAGAAGGAGAGAAGGAGGAACTTATTTATTTATTTTCGTAGGAGGGGAGCTGAAGACAAAAAGGTCTCTGAGGAAAGCTGTTACTGGAGAGGGGAAAAGGAGGAGAAAGCTGTCTCATGTAGAGAAGGGGAGGAAAGCTCCCATCCAGCTGCCATGGAGCTATTTGTCTTGCTTTTTTCTCATTTGCTTCAGTAGGAAATCAGGGTTAACAGCACGCACAGGGACAGCTCAGAGCAGGACAGCCCATTTGATGGAATGGAGACACTCATCGAAACCTGGCGGCTGCCTAAAAAGCACTGTAGGAAGCCTGTTCAGTAAAGACAGCTGGGTGGAGAGAAGCAAAATCTAGCAGGAAAGGGACAGTGTGGCAGGAGCTTGGGAGGGGAGAAGTGGGGAAAGCTGTGAGCTAATTCCAGCTCTATCACTGGCTGCCTGTGGGATGTTGAGTAAGTCACCTGTGTGCCTTCCTAGAATGTTCTCCCTTGCCTGTTTGGAGACCAAATCCCACTCTCAGTTTTTTTGAGTGCTTGGGTGTAGCAAAGTGTTTTGTTCAGTCCTGCGCTGGGACTTTTGGCACCACCACAACACACATAGCAACAACAGTGTCTTCCTGCTCTCCATTGCATGAATGCAAGTTTCTAGAGAAACTTGACCGGAGACCTCTGAGAGGCTACGGTTAGCATAGATCCTGAAACAAAGTTTGTGTTTTGAGATTCTGAGTCACTCAGGGGCTAATTAATTATAATTGACAAGGGAGGTGTGTTCATTGTAGTACAGTTTAACTTGCTTCTTCATCTGAGCTCTGTCTATACAAACAGATTAAATGCAAGTTCTGCCCCCTTTCTTAAGTGCAGGTCCACTTTGTGCCAAAGCTACAGCTGTGAGAAGGAAGCATACAGGCATGGGGTATCACAAAGTTGGCTAGAGCTGTGTACCTCTGGAGGCAGAGGAGCATCCTGGAATGGAGTAAGTCCATGCATGCTCTTTTCTTGTGCCCCTTCCTCCATTTCTGTTGTTGGTCACCATGTGGGGAGCTGGATATGGTGGTAAATGGACCTTTGCTCTGAGCCAATGGGGCTGTCCTTGCGTTGTTACCATGTTGATGCAATTATAAAAGCCTTGAACATCTTTGACCCTGTATGCACCAAGTCTTTCAAAGTGAGCCTACATCCATTGAACCACAAGAAGTTTCTGGCAGTCTGAGTCTTACAAGGAAGTGTGCGTTTTCATATCGAAACCTGAACCCATCTGTGTGTCCAGTTCAATGAGATTTTGCAGGCCCATATTCCCTTCCCTCAGCTTACAGAGTCCATGCTGACCTTCCCAAGGGTGCCGTGTATGCATGGGGCTCTCCAGCAGCCCAGGGACAGTGTTTGGAAGAGGATTATTTTGGTAATGACGTCCCATGACTGCAAAGGGTTTGCTGCCCCCCTATGGATTTGACTGGTGCGGCTTGGGCCAGGGCACCAGGATGGAGGAGATGGTGGCTGATGGAGCCAGCTCCACTGCCCGGCCTCGACCTCCTTATTCAGGTTCTTCCTCTGCTCTTGTGCAGCTGATAGGTTGGAGTCTGGGCTCCTATTCAACTGATTGCATAAATGTAGCAGAATGACAAGGTTTCCCCAAAGCAGCTCCATCTGTGCAGGGCACTTGTTCCTCAGGACTCCCTTGGTTGTGCTGTGCTTTGCTAGGGTTTGTGCCAAACCCAGTACCTGCAGTTTAAAAATAACACTTGGGTGTGACAGCTCCATTATTTACCTACAAGCCAACATTGTCTGGTAGGCACAGCCAAGTGCCTGGAAGTCTGGGGCAATGCATTCTCTGCTTATCTACCACTGTGTTGTGTATTACCTCCTGCTGCCTCAGTTTCCCTGCTGGTGAACCAGGAGTAATGAAAAAGAGCTCATGCTAACTTCTGCAAGGCTTAGTTACTTAAAGGATCTTAACTAGGACTCTCCTTCAGAAACCATGAGCAATACCAAGGCAGACCAAAGTAACTTCTTTGTTGGTAACCAAACTTTGAAAGAAGCTGTGGACACAGAAATATGTAGTAAAGGACATTCTGGATGACCTATGATGGTGGCATGTTGCTGGCTCACCCTTTACCCCCAGAAAAAAAAAATAATGAAACACTCAATTCCCCTTCATTTTCAATGCTGCTGGCTCTGTCTGTGCTTTTCATTTCAGTAAGCTCTTTCCCTCCTGGATCTGTACATTAATGATGTCTTAATCTATGCAAGTGACTTCAACATATATGGAGAGTCATCTTGCATTGTTTTTTGTTTGTTTTTGTTGGGGGATTTTTTATTTATTTAAAAGAAATCAAACCTACGAGATTTTCTTCAGTGTCTGAGAATCCTCATCCAAATAATCCTATCATGGACAAAGGTGGGCCAGAAGACATGAAGGCTGTGACAGCCTCATCTGGAACAGCACAAGCTTTAGGAAATATGAAAAAGGTGTTATGAAGATGCTCTGACCTCTAACTGAAACTGGAAGCAACATGGTCTGATGGAGCACAGTTCTAGCGTAAAAAAATAGCTGCCTCCAAAGCCTTGCTTTTCTCTTCACAACCCATTTAAGGGAATGGTTCAGTACTGTGGGCAAAGACTCTCGAGTAATGCAACTGATACAAGAGTAGAGGTCATGTGTATGTTTGCTCCTTTATGATGTACAAAAAAATGTCCTGAAAATTGAGTTTTTCAAACTCTATGGAGAAGGTCACCTTTTGGCTGTCTGCTTGAGCCACATTAAGCACAGCAGGGCTTGATTTCCCAGATGATGTGCCTGGGCAACTGAGCAATACAGGTGTGAGGAATCTGAGCTTGTTGGAGGATTTCTTGGAGTTCTGTCTTGGGTACTGGGAATGTCTTCCCATTGTAAGCTGAAGACATTTTAATAAATGTCAAGTTTTCTGTTAGCTGTCCATTAAACCTTGGAGTGCCATGAATTTGTTCGAAGAGTAGATTCCTAGGTGGTGTGAATCCATGTGGTTCCACTGGCTGTCTTGCAGCTAAGCTAGATTTCTGCCAGCCGGGAAGCCAGCCTGAAGAGCTTAAAGCAGCCTTCCTAGAATTCATTCCCAACTCACCCCATCTTGTGATGACAAGTTTCCACTCCCATGTCCATTCTGCAGATGGCCAACAACTTTTGGGCCAGACAAAACTGGAATTTCTAGGATAGCTCAGATCAGACCTTGACTTGGAGCCAACCTCTCCAGATGTTTGGGGCTTCAGTTTGGGCCATCCAGTAACAGATCTATCTATGGAATCTGGAGAAAGCAGCAATGTTTGAAGTGGTTTCCCATCAGACACCTGATGGGCATCCGGCAGGAGACCAGACCACCATTGATTCTGCAGTTGCAGAGCTGGAAGGGTCCCCAACACAGGAGAAAGGATTCTTGATGGAGCAATTTTTTAATTTATCTTATACATACACCCCCAGCCACCCTTTTATTTTTCTTGTTACTGAAGAAGGGAAGGAAAAAAGAAGAAAAAAGAAATTCCAGAAAGAGCAAGGAACAGGGAGTAGAATTAGCCAAGGAGCTTCCAAAAAAAAATGTGTGGCTTACACTTAGGAGAGCTTGTTTTTGTTTACTCTTTGTTTTGAATTTCCAGTCTTTGCCCTCAGATGAAACTCCAGGAGAAGGGGGGAGCCTGAAGGAGTCCTCAGATGTCTGTGCAGCTTTTAAACTCTGTGATAGGAACCCCAATGAGAGGTTAAGGCAGTGGGATGGATGACACCCAACAAGGGGTGGGTACAGCACTTTTGATGGCTCTTTGCAGTAGAATCCTTGTTACCAGAGAGTTTAACCCTCGTTGTGATTGCTAGGAAAGAGTGGCCAAGGAGAAAGGCCAATCTTTGTTAACCTCTTCAGTGCTGTGTTTCCCCAGTGATGATTGTCACCTGCATCACAGGAGAGCCTAGAGGCTGAAACCAAGTGGTCTGAACTTATCTGTATGTTGTACAAGAAGATTCCTTGTCATCTAGCAGATACAACAGAAGCACAAGACACGACAAAGAAAGTCCAAGTGCTCTCTCACTTCTGTTAAGCAAAATCCAGCCTGGGTGATTTCGAAGCAATGAATCAATAAACTTTTAACACACTAATGATCCTGTTGGAGCTGGCTGCATACGTAAAATTAAGCTTACGGTGTAATAAATGCTTACTAAGTGCTTTGCTAATCTGAGTGAGGAATTCTGATGTCTTAAGGCGTAAGCCAACTCTGAAAATACTTAGGAATAAGCAGCCTGAGTGGCTAAAATTTCTTATTGACTACTACAACAAGGAACATTTGCATCCTTTTTGTTTACAGGCTGCTTGGTTCCTGATCCTGATGACTGCTGAAACCAGGTTCCTCATGCAGATTGCTCCCTGGTTTGAAGCCATGTGGTTGTTCCAGTGTTCTCGGTCCTGTAAACATCTCAGAGAACATGGCACACCGCTTCAGCTGTCTCTCATTAAGTAGAGAATGTAATTATTATTATGCACAGAGTTGTCAAACTAATCTGGTGTCTCTAGAATTCATCAAGGTCAGGTAGTTTCACCAAGATGTTGTTTTCTTCTTCACAGCTGACATGGAGAAAGCTAAGAAATGTTAAAAAAAAAAAAAAAGAAATATACTGTACACAACCGAAAGTGCCAAAATACAGGCGGACTGCATGTCAGGGAGTAATTTACAGTGGCTGAAGCTTGAAATCTATTGAGGCTGAAGTTAAAATATCAGCTGGGATCCCAGCCCAAGCTTGGTCACAAATGGAACACGTCAAAAAGTGCTCAGGAAATGAGTAGAGGCCCTGGTGAGCAAAGCCAGCTCTTCTGTGGCTGCTCCTTCCCACTCGGAGCTCCAGCAGAGAAAGAAAAACTCTGCTAAGAGAATGAGAGCAGCTGAAGGGAACAAGTGTCATTACAGTGCAATGTCCTCTGGGGAGCCAGAGAGCTGCTAGGCAAGTGCACTTTGGGCAGCTGTGCCCTGGGGAGCTGAGGGCCCTTGTAGTAGAGGCAGGGAGAAATTTTGTGGCAGACCTAATGTCTATCTCCCAGTTACTGTGGGAAGCAAAAGGAGCAGAGCATGTTAAAACATCAGGCAAATTTTGCAGCTGGTGTGAATTGGTGTTTCTCTATTGATTGTGATAGTTCTATGGTGGGAGTGACTGGAAAAGGACCAGGTTTGTTGGGAACACTCTGTAGAGCACTTTAGACCAGGTGGGACACCTTGAGTGCTGGCAGTACAGGAACGGGGCTGAGAAGTGTGTGCCAATTTGGTGGTTGTTCCTTTGAGACAGTGGATAGTGAGTGACATGTAGAAGTAGTTTTACTAAGGTAGGAAATGGGCATGCACTGGTGGTGTAGCTCATGTAGGTGTCATCACCAAACCCAGGCAGGAAATTCTGTGACTACCACTTGTGTAAGAGCATAAAGTGAAGGAATAGTGAGGGGAAAAGAGTGTTCACTTTATGGGAATCCTGCCCATTGTTAAATTCCCACAAATACACACAGAGAATTGTTGCTCTCCCAGGACAGGCATCCTTCCCCTTCCATTTCTCAGCTCTTTGGTGTGTCTCCTGAGACAGGCAACAGCAACACTGTGTGTTTGTCTGCTGATGCTGCCTGAGCTTCTGATGCTATCCTCCCCACAGATGGATCCACCCTTTCTTGAGAGAAAGGCAGAGATTGATACAGAGCATAGACTGACATTTGTGGAAAGAAGAGTGTGACCTGTCTGTCTTCTGTGATCACAGTTTGTCTATGATTGGACCTTTCCCTCTGAAGTGTTAGGTGAGAGTGTATAAAATGCCCTGGGGGCACAGCTGCTTGAGATCACCTCCTTCTGGGTCTGGGTAAGTTCCTTCAGGGCTAGCTGTGACCAAAGGAGAGATTTACTAGTCCACTCTGTTACCCAGCACATCTTTAACTGACCTGAATAAAAAGCAGGAGATGATCAGTTCATTTCACAGACTTAATGGTGAATGCTGATGCCTTTTAACTTGCTACTGTCCTAGATCAAAGCCAGATACAGGTAGCAAAATCTCTGAACTGTACCATAGCTCCTCTGATCCATCTAGTGGCTTTTCTTCCATTGTCCTTCCCTGGAGTTGGACAATACTCACTGTGTAAGAGAATTCCCTCCTGGAGATCCTTCCCCATCCACATGCATGATGCCTTCCTGGGAATGCTAGGAGGGAGGCCATGGAAAGCAATGCTGTGTGATCTGGTGTGGAGCACCGCAAGCTAAATGAAGCATTTCTCCTCCCCTGGGAACACTCACATGCTCTGAACAGCAGCAGCAGCAGTGTGAGGATAACCCCAGTGCGGGCATGGGGCTGACTCATCTCTCCAGAAGAGGCAACACTGTTTATTAATCACTGCTCCTTTGAAGTGGAAAAATGGAGACAACCTCTCATGGCCAGCATTGTGATTAACCATCTAATTGTTCTGCTGGTATGTTTGCTTAAGGGGTTTCCTTTGCTCTGTGTACATTAAGAAATAGTTTCTCATCCTATCGTTGTTGCACCCAGATGATAGTCATTAGCAATGTACCAGACAGACCCATTGTATATGCCTTGTCCTGATGCTTTTTGTTTAAAAAAATAATAATAATAAAAAATCCCTGCGTCCATCTCTGTTGAAGTGACTTTAGTGTTGGAGGGACAATTGCAGCTCTTCAGAGTAAAGTCTTCTCTTTTTTTTTCTCAAAACATGCAGGGAGTCTCTTCATGGAATGGAACTGATTCCTTATTCCTGCCAACAGAGATCCTTCAGTCACCTTTTCTGTCATGGGAGACGGTCCCACAAGTGATGGAGAGGCCTCAACATCCTTTTCTGAGAGAACGCTCATCAAACTGGGCTGTGAGTACTGGCTAGGTACTTAGCCCCAACTGAAATGCGGAATCCCAGCATGTCCCACCAGCTCTAAGCAGCCATATCCCAGACATGGCTGATGTGGAGCACAGGATTTTGGAGGGAGCTGGCACACCTAGCCCTAGCTGTGGGAATATCCCCTCTTCAGTGCACACTGGTTTACACAAGGGCTTAAACTGGGTTGATTGCTCTGTGCCTCCTAGACTTTGCTTGTCTTTGCTCAAGATATTAGACTGGACTGAAGTCTTGGGACTTGGCAGAAGATGTATATACTCTGCAGCATGGGTAAGATAAAAGATCGCTTTGTCTTTGCCTGTCTTGGTATCTGTATGTCTGTGGTTATGGGAAAGCAGGAGAAGTGCTTCTCAATGAGCAAAACATGAAAGAAAATTATATTAGTGGAGGACAACTAGTTCTGGAATTTTTTGTCTAATCATTCATTCCAGGCGAGGTCCAGCTAAATGTTCCTATTCAGGTACAGATCCCATACAAATACATTTCAGTAACATTTTAGGGCATTTTTTTTTTTACTATATCCAACAAACCAAAAGGAGGTTTTGAAATAAGAAGTACCTTAAAACCAGAGAAGAGTTGTTCAGTCACATCAACATTGCTGTTCCCTTTTGTGCCATGGTACGCATGGTGAGCTTTGCAAAAGCACACGTTTCCTTAACCCTGCTCCCGTGAAGTCTATGCAGGTGTTAGCGTATTTGTCACCAGACCCCACAACACCTTAGATGTTTCCCTACGTTACGCACGATGCAGTAGTTACAATTCCAAAGGGTATTTCCAGGTACCGGGCAGCTGTGCTGTAACTGAGGTGTAACGGGGGACTCCTGCTCTGTTTGGTGCTGCAAGGCTGTGGACTGCAGCTAGAGGGGGTGAGCAGGCAGAAGATAGTTTTAGCTAAAATTTCGCATTTGAAACTTTTCATCTTGCCCCTCTCCTCCTTTCCCTGATCTCAGCAGCACCTGCCTTAGACACATCTGTGACCAGTAGACTGCTAGGTGCATGTGCATTCCTAATACACACACAGTATATGGGCTGTGTGTGTATATATAAACATGTGAGTGCCTATGCACACACAGTGTAGCTGACGATTGTCATGAGTTACTGTGATTTGTGCTAAGATGTAATGTGAGTTCTCAACTGGTGGCTGAGGCTGAAGTGTATGAAGTGCTGTGCACACGTCATGTGTAAATGGCCCTTTCTCCAGAGATCTTGCAGTCCAAGTATATGATTAGGAACAACAGATGGATACCACAAACAGACAGGCGGCGTGGGTGGGGGAGGAGCACTAAATACCACCGAGATAATTAAGATGAATGATTAATGACTTGAATGGGTAAGAGGAGGCCAAAACTCGCTAGCTGAATATTCACTGGTGGTGCTTCATAAGAGTCTCGGCAGAGGTGGACAACAGATATATTGTATTGTGGATTTACTCACCCAAACTGCTGAATTTGTTCCCAGTTCACGTTTGTAGCAGTTCTGCTCTAATGTTATGTTGTAGCTACACTGTAAGGATGGTGTAACTACAGTGTATTCTGCTTGGTATGCAAACCCAACCACACTGAAACACTAGTCCTTACAGGAATTTTGATCTTGTAGGATCTGATCCAACACCCACTGGAGTCACTGAGCTCTTGACCCGTATGGGATTTGGGACAGTCCCAGAATGTTCAAGTGGGCTTCAAACTGGGCAAAACAATTGGGATATGTATTTAAAATGATAAGAAGAAACACTTTGTATGAAATGCATTTAATGTATTTCTGTTTGCATGTACACATTTTTACTGTGTGAAATCAGACTGGTTTTATATCTGCTGCATCTATCTTAACGTGTGGTGTATGTTACAGTGGACTGCTCAGTTACATGATTAAAATATGTGGTAAACAGATTCACAGCATGCTTAGCACTGGGAGTTTCATGGTTTTGAATTGATTTTTAACCCCAGTCTTTTTGGTTTTGTTGTTGCTTTTCTGTCTTCCCTTGAGAGATTGTCCATTGGTTTCCTAAGTCAGCTTGTTTTGTCTCACCAAGCTCCTTCCATTATGTTTGTGGTAGGTGAGTGTCTGGCTAGTCCTAAAGGTCACCCAGCTTTCTCCCCACTTGAACAGGTTGGATGTTGGCAGCAGAGGATCATGTGCAGCAGCTCCCCTTGGTGTTGATAAACACAAAATGTCAGTGGCACTGGATAAGCGTTTTCCACCACCACAGCATTTGCTTATGTAAAAGCAGGGGAGGTGAAGGATACAGAAGAGGCCAAGGAAAGATTTCTTGCTTCATCACACAGGATTTGGTTCTGGCTCTGGTACGTGTGAAAGCTCATGCAGATAGGTGGCCAGGTGGGATTTCAGATCATTCATCTCCACTCTGGAGAAGGCTGTCTATGTACAACTTTGGACTGTTCCCCTGAGTGAGCTCAAATAATTACAAAGTCATTTCCAGTAAGTCCCTACCTCTAAGGCCAGGGTTGCTCTGACAACCACTCTGGGTAGATCATCTGTGGGAACTGAACCTGGAGCCTTTGGATCCAAAAGGACAAGCCCCTATTGTTAGAGCTGGAAGTCGAAATCCTTTCCTACGTCAGTATCAGCAGCCTCATTTGTGCACCCCTCTGCCCTCTGAAGGATGGAAGTTTCACCTGGGTAGTGCAAGTTATGCTGCAATAGAAGTCATGGTCCACTGGTCTTCACGGATGCTGTGTGTGTGCTCATTGTTTGGACTGCCAGTTGTATCTGAGTATGTATCTGCTCCGAGTGCAAATGGGTACATGTCTTCACTACAAGGTCCTATGGGTTTGCATGCTTTCCTCAGTGCCTGGGTGTTTGTTGTCTCTGTTAAAATGGCTTATCTTTTCACGTATCTGTGAGTTCAACGGAGCATGGATTTGTGTGCACCAAGGGAAATATTTGCAGCTGTTGTCACATGCATGTGAAGAAATCTTGTGCTTCTTTTCAAGCAGAGCTTTTCAGACAGCCAGGCTCGGCGTGAGGATTCAGAGAAGGATGCTGGCTCTGATGCCAAACTTGTGGTTTCCTCTAGCTCATTTCGCAGGGCCTCCTCTTGCTGGCTAGAAAGCCTTCACTTGAAATGCAATTACCCAGATGTAGAGAAGAGAACAGTCATAGCCCAGCCATGCCAGAAAAGAGGAAATTTCCTCAGATTACTCCTTCACTATCAAAAGTAGCACATTTTCTACATTTTCCAGGTAAAGAGGGAAAGACTTGGGCTGGATCCTTGTGTAAATGCATAGCAGTACAATTCTGTTGACTTCAACAGAGCTTTGCCAGTAAATATTACATCATAAAAAAGGGTAGCTAGATATAGGGCCAGGTATAATCTCATCAACACTGCAAAATAGTAGTTTTATTGGAGTCAATGGAGAAAAGTCTGACCTTTTGTGTGTGCCCAATTGATGGCAATGTTGTAGTGAACTTCCTCCTAAAAGCTGCCTTTTGTTAACACATACATTCATTCTGATCTGCCATCCTTTTAAAAAAATTATCATTGGGGGGGCTGATCTCTGACACTTTCAGCA
The DNA here is from genome assembly GCA_013398155.1 of Pedionomus torquatus. Classification (NCBI taxonomy): domain Eukaryota; kingdom Metazoa; phylum Chordata; class Aves; order Charadriiformes; family Pedionomidae; genus Pedionomus; species Pedionomus torquatus. Next base: position 170,053 of record VZRU01001390.1, on the reverse strand, counting down.
TTTCTGGTTCTCTCTTGTAACCTTTCCATTTATTCATTTCTTCATCTGTATTTCATTTATTATTTTTTCCCTGTTTCTCATATACCTCTCCATCCTTTCACTGCATTAAGCAGTGCAAAAAACTAGGATTAACTGAACTGAAATATTCCTGTATAGCAGATTGACACAGATACCTTTGTACTGTGAAGCTTCTCTTTATCACATCATCCTTCCCCTCTGATTCCTTCCTGGGTCTTCGTGCAGCAATGGACATGATGGTTACCTCTTCATGAGGGCTGTCTAAGCTCCTGTCCACTCTCAGTCAAGTCTTTGCTCAGATCAGGCCTGCTGACAGTGGTGGGCCATACCAGGAATGTGGAGCCAGGGGATGTGTTTTCTGCTTTTGCACCTGGAGAATCTAGGAAGTACTGACTGTGGTGATAGTACTGAATTACAAATATGAGTCAAGAAGACCATGGAACTTGAAGCAGTCAAGTTCCCCTCATGCCTGTACACAAACAAGAAATTTGAAATGCTGGATGATGGATGGGGTCTGAGCTAGTCATCACATTGGATGATGGTGCTATATTCGCTCTTCTTTACACAATAGCTGTTAGTGGAGGAAGATCTGGTGCCATTTGTCCTCATTCACTCACAGAATCAGCTCTGAAGCCCATGTAGAGGCATGGTGAGCACCAGGCTTATGCCTGTTTGCTCAGAGAGAAGGTGTCTCCATCACAGAGGGTACTGCCACCACTCTGGTTCCCCCAGTCAGAAGAGCCTGTGGACTGTCTCATGAAACGGAGATATTTCCTTGTGAGAAAGGACTGAAGGTTCCCATATATCTTTCCAGCAAGCCTCAGCTTTGCTTTTCCCTTCTGTGACACTAAGAGGTAGAAAAAGCTCCAAGCAATCCATTAGGGCCAGCAAGCAGGCTCAAAAAGCTCAAAGCAATCTATTAGGGCCAGCAAGCAGGTTAGCAGGTGACATGTTTGGGAAGGGGGCTGCATGGAACTTAGTCTTGGGAACAAGGATACTAATTTGGGGAGATACACAGACAGTCACAAGTCTGATTGCTGGATCATTGGAGAGTGATAGCAGCCTTAATGCTGAGGGACCACCTCTGCTCCTAGATGAGCATAATGAAAGGGTGTCACTGACTAGCTAAGGCTTGTTGAGGGCTTGTTGATAATGAAGTAAGTAGGGAAGATGATGGAATGGCTGTACCTTCCTTTTCAAAAGAGTAAGACGATGATTATAGTCACAGTCATTGGGAAGGCTCAAAGGCTGATGGAGGACAGGAGCATGCCTGGAGGAAGCTGCTGTATATGGATATTATCCTACTGAGGGTTTCCAGCAGGGGCTGTGCAGGCCTGGAACAGCTGGAGAGCATGGGAGAGAAGATTTGATGGCTGGAGCTGTAGCTGAGATCACTTGTCTTCAGCTGTTTTTTTTGAGGGGCAAGGAGGCTGAATGCCTGATGGACTTCTCCTAATTAGCAGGAGATTACAAAAGGCAGGTTTCCAGCTAGGGTGAAGGACCTGTGCTTGTGTGCCTGTGAGGGTGCAATGGGATTAGTAGTGGATGAGACCTAAAAGTAATGGTTAGTTTTGCTGAAGAGGTAACAGAAACAAAAGCTGTGTTAATAAAAAAAAAGAAGAGCATCTAGGCTCCCCAAGAAGGGACATGTAGCCCACAGTGACGGCTGAGGAATGGTCCTTAAGAAGGAACAAGGGCACAGAGAAACTAGGATGTTGGGGACAGAGGAAAATGTCTACAGCTTCAGGAAAGAAAATCAGGTAAAAAAACATGTGGTGATAGATAAATATTGGTGGGTAGATGGGAGACAGAAAGCACTGATGTTTGCTTGAGTGGGTGTTATGCTAATAACATGATAAGTGATAAAATAGTGCCTCACCTGTTTGGGATATGAAGTTGACTCAGAAGAGAAAGCTGAAATGTATCTATGTAAAATGTTATGAGTCTGAGTAACAAAATATAGGAACGTGAATTAATCATACTAGGTGTGAAAGTGAGCATCTTGGGGTAAAAAAGGGACAGTGAAGCATAAATATTGTTGAATTTGTTTGGTTGCTCAGGAGAGGTAGAGTTGTAATGCAGCCTTATCCATTTACGTAGAAACATTTCTAAACTTCTGTGAAGAAACTGGAAAGCGTTGGATGAAAAAAAAGTTGTTTTTTCATGTGTGTTTGCCAAACTGATTTTGGCTATGAGTTTCAAACAATGAGACTCTACAGACTGTTTTGATATGTTGTGGTGGCTTTGATTTCTCAGGTATAGATTGGAAAGCATCAAGAAATTGTTAGGGTCAATGGCTGATGAATTATTTTTTCAGATAGTTCTTCATCCTTCAGTCAGTTTTCGCACTGCTTCTTTTTAGTACAGATACTAGAAAGCTATGGAACGGCTAGTGACTATGAGATAAATAATTTTTAAAGGAAATGGAAGGCTATAAAGCTACTCTTGCATCTCAATTTATTGATTTCAAAGGGGTGAACTTCTTGGAGAGCTTAGCATGTTAAGCTGGATTAAAGGGCTCAGCCACTTGTGTATGGAGTTCTCCAAGTACAGGACACCACAGCTATTGGGAATCTGTGTCTCAGGTGAGAGGAGAGGGCTGTGGAAGGGTTTCTGGGCTTAAATTAACACACAAGAAAAAGTGTGTGCTGATTAGCTACAAAGAATGTTAGCCCAAGACAAAAGGATATGCATGGGTTTCCTAAACAGTCAAGAAATCAGGTTCTGAGAGTGTTGACACAAAAACTCAGGTTTTTGTTTGTTCCCAATAAAATAATTTTAAAAAAACCATAGGTGGGCTGGGGTGTTATATTGTAGCTGGTTCATATAATAAGACTGAATTTAATGACCCAAGAGCAATCAGCATGTCTGTAGTCTTAAAATGAAGAGATATTTGTAAATATGCAAGTTGCATGGTTAAGGATAGAGACCACATTTAAGCTACTGTGTATGAGGGGAGGGATGGAAGCAGAGCTGCATAAATAAAATCTGTTGGGGGACCTGGATGAACATTGCACACTGCAATCATTCCCTAGCCTTGGGCAGCAAGGCAGGCTCAGAAGTCTCTCTGGCTAGCAATCATTTTATAAATATATGGAGCCCTCAGCTCTACTGTAGCCATACAGAAAAGTTGTTCTTGGTCCCAAGTTGGTATGTATTTGCTGTGTGACTCAGTACCCCACATCTGAAATGGCTGTAAGTGCCCCAGACACTCTGCAGCTGTTTGAAGTCAAACAGTCTCTCATCAGGTTTTACGAAGATGGAGGCACTTCTTACAGAGAGCAGTTTGTTCCCACTCTGCTCACCACAATGAAAATTTCCCTCCAGGAGGGGGTCCAGAGTAGTAGTCCACACTAGCCTCCTGTGAGGAATGGGTGATGAGGTGTTTCTCATGTATCACTGTAAAGTGGCAGTTGTGGCATCTACTGGGTTTTATTGATGAAGGTATTTACTGAAGCATGATGCATAGTGTGAGGAGGCAGAATACTAGAGGAATCCATTAGGCAGTCACTGTTTGGTCTTGTAGTCCCTGTTGTTGTTGTTATTTATTCACATATCAACTAATTTTGGGTGAAGAAAGATCTCATGTGAGTGCAGCACGTGCCAATGGAGGAGCAGAAGTCTGCTATGCACTTGTGTTGTGTTTGCATTTTAACTTCTTGCACTAATCCTTCTGAAGAGGTTTCTGTCATTTTCTGCCCTTTTTTTCTGGTTGCTTGAGGAACTGCTTTAATAAAATACATGACTTGGAGCCAGTCCTGGATCGAGTGGCTCTGGCTGGCCTCCATTAAGATCTTCATTTCTCATGAACTGTTAGCAGGTGAATGTGACAAAGGCATCTGTCACAGTGGAGTGGTCTGCTTTTGGCAGCTGTTACTGGTGGCTGCCATGCTTGGATCAAGTACTTATTCCTCTGTCTTGTACACCCATGTCTACTGTGTTCTACATACTTAAGTAATAGTCAGCCTGCTTATTAGCATGGTGTAAAGAATTACAGAAAGGGGAAAATATTTCTTGGGAGAATCCATCTTTTGAGGGTTTTCCTGAGATCTCGTCATAATATTCCATCTCGTGTGATTGTCTTGCAGCATTATTACATAGTGTTATGGTTTGAAGGACCCACAATTTATTTTTGTTCAGACAATTATTCTATCACCTGATGACCCTTCCCCACTTGGGTAACAGAACTGAGGAAAGGACAAGGTTGAAATATAAACAGATTTAATAGAATAAGACTAAATAATTAACATTAATAGTACTAAAGAACCAATATTGATCCCAATACCAATGCAAAATATGTGAGGATTATACTCAGCTCATTCTATCAGCAGGAAACTGTACACTCCCAGAAGTGGACAGCAAATGTTGGACACTGCAAGTGCTACAGCTTTGGGGTGAAGGGAAGGGCTCGGGAGTCTGGCACCAGGCCAAGAAGTTCTCAGGATCATAGGCATCATAAAAGAAAAAAAACCTCCTCAGCGAACTTTCAAACTTACAGGCAATGTCACGTTCATCGTATGAAATGGCCAGCTTGTGTCAAGTGACCCATCTTGCTCCTCCTCATTCTTGCACGTGTCTATCTTGAAAGCACTGATACTTTGAAATGCAATGTCACGTTCATGGTATGAATTGGTCAGCTTGTGTCAAGTAACCTGTCTTGCTCCTCCTCATTCCTGCACAGGGCTATCTTGAAAGCAGTGATACTTTGAAACCTGCATACCATATATAAAGTAAATACCTCCACAAACTCAGGTATCAGTCTTCCAAAAGTGCCGTTTTCCAAAGCATTAAAAGAGAAGTTAGTCCTGTGTTGCTCAATACCGGACACACAGCTACAGTGGTTCATCAGGATAGATCTTGGTGTGAGTGCATGGTGTCTCATGGTCCATTGTCTCTTCTGCTGGAAACCATTGTGAAGATGAACAGGAGGCATGTACCAAGTACCCAACTGTATCTGAGCTGATCACTGATGGGCTGAGAATGGCTTATGTCAAATTTTCCTACCATACTCTTGTGGATTTTGGGTTTAGCTTTGAGTGAGGAGGGTGTTCAAGCACATAAATTGAGCACCAAATCAGGTAGGACCTACTGGCTTTAAATATGTGCTAACTTCCCCTGTACCAAAGAACTGAATAGATGCAACAGAAAACATGCCATTCTACAAGCTGGTTCAGTAACAGCTATGACTGTTTTGTTACCTACAAGTAGGTCACGAATACATCCACTGACTTGAAGTCTCCAGGGAACTTAGATTTTTATGCTAATCTTCAAAGAGGTAAGGTAATGTACCCTATTTGTGTCAGTCAGTGCTCATTTGTAATGTGTATCATACTGTTGAACTCCAGGTGTCCTGGCTGGAATTCAGAACCTGTTGCTCTTCAATAGGTCCGTAGCACACAAATCACAGAAGCACACTTCTGATCCCTCTCCTGTGCACAGAGAAAAGTGTTGCCAAAAAGTAGGTTGTTTGAGGCATCCTTCTGGGTCACTACAGGCTGCTTTTGCTGCAGCTGTCTTCCTTGCTCTTCACCTTTGGCTTTGAATAACATCAAGTTTGCAATTTTGCCAGCCTTCACCTTAGTGCTTCACAGGATGTCACATTGATGCTTGGCCCTTATAAAATTAGAGACACTTGGTATTTCCCAATTAATTGAGTTTTAACTGAAGGCTATAATCTGGAAAAAAAAAAAAAAAAAAGTGGATATGTGTGCTTATACGAAAGACAGCAAGAAAAAAATTGTTGTTGATGGGTTTGCTAATCGTCTTCCTCGTGTTGAGGTTGCATTAGCAATGTTTTCTATCTTTAAATAAATGAGGAGTTTGAATACATAGTCCCAAAACAAGACGGTATTCTCCTGCCAAAACACTGAAATGTGGAATCTGCTCCTGCCAGTTACTTTAAAACATACAGTTTTTCTTTCTGTGTCTTTGAGCTCTGTACTATCTATCTCGGTCACGATATGGGATCCTATTCAATATCAAATAATTTGGCAGACCTGCAATCATTGGCTTTTCCTCATTCTCAGGTTATAGTGACGTTGCTTGGAGAATGTGCTATGTCTAGTAAAAGTCATCTACTCCCTCCTTTCAGTCTGTCTCCAGTTGTGATAAGAGATACTTTCCTTTTATGTTCCTGCTTAATAAAGTCTTCCTGTTGTGGTGTGGAGTATGTTACTGAAAGAGTTAAGTGGCTTTGAGGATTTGCTGAGATCCCAATTCTAGGTTGTTCTAAGTCAGGAATTCTGGGTCACTAACAATGGGAATTGTTCTGAATAATCTGATAATGTTCTCCTTGGTTGTATTGCTTTGTTTCAGGGTGTTGTCATTTCATATCTGTCTGGAAGTGAGGTAGTGGAAGGAGTTCTGGAATAATGCAAAACTTTTCCTTTGCTCTTTATCCGAAATCTTTGGCCTGTGTGGATATGTGCTGGGATGCCCAGCCCTCCTGAAATGCAATGGGGATTCTTTCTCCTCTCTCCTCCCAAAGAACTGTGGGAATTAGACTTTTATTGAACTTTCTTTTCATTTGTATACAGCTGTGATGTAAGAATGGGCTGAGCAGCAGAGGATGATGATGTTCTTAGTGCAAGAGAAACATCACCTCTGGGAAGGAAGTGCCCTCACCCTGTGAGTGCCCCAAACATCTAGTAGATCAGATGTTCCATAGGGACATTTCCCTTAGGAAATGCTACTCATATCTTGACTCAGAGGAATATGTCTTTGTTACTTGGAGCTATCCGGTATCTTCTCTAACACGATTGTTTTAAACTTTAAAAGCTCTTGTATTCCATCTATTTGTGAGAGATGGGTGTTTGTTAACCGTTTTTTGTTTGTGCAGCACTTTAGCACCTTCAAAGCATTTCCTCTCTAAGCTCTTTCTGAAATCACTGGCCCCACCAGATATACCTCAAGGTTTCTATTTATTTTTATTCTGCCTGCTCCTGGGGCTTGGGGCCTTTACATTGGTCAAAGGTTTCGGAGTTCAAAAGACAGACCTGTGTCTAGGAAAAAAATTTTCAGCTGGAGGCCAGATTTTTTCCCCTGACTTGGATCACTTTTGCACAGTAGTCACTGTGGATTTACACTGAATGGTTGAATCTGGGGTAAACTCTTGGTCAACTTCATGGAGTGATTGCAGGATATGTAACCAGATTTTGGTGTTCTTATTTGGGTGTGTAACACTGTGAGACACAGTTAAGATTTTTCTGGGAGGGGGAAATACAGGAGGAGTAATCTGATTGGTGGTCTTTGCTCTCCTGGACATGTAATTTGAGTGCATTTGAGTTACTGTATCTAAATGCTTTATTGCTTTTCAGATGCTCAAAGGTAACTGAACCCCAGTTGTGAGGCTACACATGTTAAAGCCCTTTGCCTCATAGTTCTCTTTAGGTTTGTTAGGAGCTCTAAATCTGTACTGGTATATCTGTCACCTGCTTTATGGGACTTAAATTCTGCCCTTAATGCTGTTTGTGAGCTCACTGCAAACTTGATTTTCTCTTAGCTTCGCTCGTTGAAAACAAAAGCAGTCTACAACCTGCCAAGAGACACTATGAACTGTCTTCAAAGTTTTGACTGTGTTTCTCCTCACCCAGGAAAATAAGCAATATGGAGAGACAAGGGGGAAACATGGATCTCATAAAATATATCTCTCCTTTGGCTTGGATTATAATAATAAAATGTCTGAGTCACCACATGGTACACTGATATGAAGCAACTGCCTGCAGAAAAACCAAAGCCATGCATTTTTTTTGAAAAATGAGTGGGAAAGAAGAAGGAAAAATCCCATTTATTTTCATTCTTTTGGCTAGCCTAATGTTCTTCTATTTCTCATTAACCTTTAGAAAATAAAGTTAACTTTCCTGAGGGAAAATAGCACTTCTTTGCCTCACTCCAGTAGAGCTGCCCTTCAGCAGCCAAATTTAGCTAAAGGCATGCAGTGGTTTCTTGGCCTACTGAGTTGAGTCTTCCTTCTGGTCTGCAGGGGACCTGCCTTTAAGCTCCACAAAAGCTATTGCTGAGACTATGGAAATTGTCCATCACTTGGGCTAGATGCAAAGCCCCCTGGAGGCCACTAGCTACTAGAAGTGCTGATCAACTGTGACATAGCAATCAGCATGAACAAGAAGGCTGTTCAGATCTCAAGACCGCAAAGAGATACCATATCCCTTTCAAAGCTCAAAACATGGAGTTCCTCTCTAACCTCAACCTTTGAAGTTACTTGTCTAGACTCTCTACCCTCTAAGGAGAAGGGGATGGGCACCCCCTAAGGTTAGTTTGTCCTAAATTACATGAAGTGTCCAAGACAACTTCCTTCTGTAGGACTTCATTTTTCCATAGCTTGTAACAGAAGACTCTCCAACTAGCATAGGTTTTGATAAATATTTTGAGATAGATGTGAAGAATGCCATACAAATTTGGTAGCTTCTGTAAGTGGTTTCTCTTGTGTCTTAGATCACAGGTGTCCTTATCTCGTATGTTCACAGAGGAACATGGATTTGGGAACACTGGTTTCTTTTATCTCCAGCTAACCACAGATTTATATAATGGGTGTCTGGATTTCCGTCTTGGGTGATGCAAAGAAGTCACTGGACTGATGCCAGCTACTTGCATTAAGTCTCCCAGTACGCTTAAAGCTTTAAAGGAGGCCATTAGAAATGTGAAGTATAACTGAGTTTGTGTACAGAAGCGGATACAAGTCTATAGTTTGTGCCTGAGATTGCGTAGAGAATTTCTCTTTTCCCCAGAACAAAGCAGTGTGTGTTTTGACAGCCTGGAGAATTGAGAACATGACATAAAGTTGTACCGAAATGGCACTTTGGATATATAATTTGGTCCTAAGACACTGTGCTGTCTTGGTAAAAATGTGCTGGGCTGCTTCTGTGGACTACCTAGAAGATGCAGTCTAGAACTAAATTGTGTCCTCTGTTAGCTTCGGATCTGGCCTTGCCTGGTGTCTTTCAGTGCCACTAGAACATTTGACCCATGCACTTGTAGTACTTCATCTCTTTACATGTCTCTGAAGTAAATGGCCATGTGAAATTTTAGGGATGACTTGTGTGGCCTAGCACAAAGACTTGAAGAAATACTTCGGCTAGCTCATGTACTAGGAGCATCACAGTCACGTTAGTATACACTCCCTGGGCCAAGTAGGGCTTTAGAGAGGTGTTTATAATAATGAGATTCACTTTTTTTTTCTCAAGAAACCAAGGAGTAGAGTTCATCAAGACAATTTCAGTAAAGCAAAAGTTTTGTCAGAATTCGCAGATCTGTCTTTTCTTTGGGGAGTATTTCAGGAATACTTCAACCTGAATGATTTCCAGTGAGGCAAATGGAAAAGGGTTCACATAGACTATTCCATGGGCTGCTCACAGGCCAAGCTTTCCAGAGACTTTGATTTTTGCTTGGTAATGGATTTTCCAAGCTATGGGATCTCATAAACTGGATTCATCCTATATGCCTTTTCCCCCATACAAAATGATGGGATACATCAGCATCTGGTTGAATCTGCCTCCTTGTATTAACTACCATAGGAGTTCGCCTAGTGTCACTAGACAATTTCTGGGCCTTAAAGTAAATTGCAAATCCCTTATTGTGTGTCCAAATCCTATGTAGGGGCATTAGAGAAAAGAATGATGGGAAAGGGGTAAATGTTTAACTGGCGGAAGGGATGGACATAATTTTTCTGTGGGTCAGAAACATGTCCATCTCTGTGGTTGCCTATGTGCCTAGCTTGCCTTGAATGCAGGAATCATTTGTAATCTATTGTAACAACAACTTTATTGGTCACTGAATTTGCAGCCATACAGCAGATGGTATCTTTCCAGTAAGCCACTAGATGGTGATCTTTATGTATGTTACCCATGTGCCCAGGTAGGTGAACATACTACTTTTTGTATAATTTTTTTTTTTTTTTAATCATCCCTCATCAAAAAGACTTCAGTGCATTTCCAGACAGGAAAGTGAACGTGGGCCCGCTTGGTTGAAACCAAAACAATTTGTTCTTGCTGTAGGCATGGAGTTGTCATTTAGACAGTGAGATTGCCTTTGGTCAAGGTTTGAATGAAGAGGAGGCTGGTGATCTGCTCCCATCCTTCATCTGCACACCAGGCTCTGTCCATCTAGGGTATCAGGATCAATTGAAGCATGCTAGTGCTGGTCTGCTGAGTTCATCTGCCCCCAGCCTCTGTAGGGTCTGGATGCACTTGGTGGTGAATACAGTGGTTGTGGACTCACAGACTCAACACCTGGAACTTTCATGCACTCAGATCTCTCATTTCAGATAGACTGTGTAGTTACTCTCCGGAAGCAGGCAAGTAGCACTGAGGTTTTTTTAATCAAAAGGTAACCATGGCAATATTTGTATTGGAAACCCCACACAGGGGTGCCTCCATGCTCCTCATGTTTGTACTTGGACATGAGGTACTGTATGCATCTTGGGCAGGTTCTGACGTGGTCTTCTTGATCTTGATAGGTTGGAAAGAACCTCCAGAGGACATCTAGTTCAAGGTCCTTTTAAAGCAGGGCCAAATGAGTTCACGTTTCTCAGGGCCTTGCCCAGTCTGGTTTTGACCTTCCCTGAGGATGGAGATCCCACAACCACTATGGGCAACCTGTTCCAGTGCTTGACTAACCTTAAATATTAGTCTGTTTTCCAAATATCTGACTAGATTTTCTCCTGTTGCAACTTGCACCATTCAAACACAAAGCTACCCGCGAGTAACCAGTGTATAACTTATAGTCTGTGGTGGAATTGAAATGATATTTCATTTCAGTACTGTCAGACACTTAGGTCTGTAAGAAATGGTAAACTGTTTGCCATTCCTAATGGGGTGCTAAGAATCTAATTTATCATCACCCTGTACCTTGAAGTGTCATTTTTAGCAGCTGAAACTTTTTCTGCGGATTTTAAATGCACCTTGTTTCAAGAAGGAAGAGTGCAAGAAACCCTTGGAGATGTTGCAGGATCAGTTGAATCCATACCAAATCTTCACAAAGACCTGAGGTTGGGGAAACTGAGGAATCATCTACAGAGTGCAGGCTGTTTGCTTTATTTGTCAATGATGTCATCTTTGTCTGGTTCTGCTCTAGGCCTTATGTAGAAATTGCAAACTATAGCATAATTGGACCCCTATTATGGTGCATCTTCTCTCCCCAGACTGGTGACAGCCAGTGAAGGGTTAGCCAGCAGTCAGAGAAGGCCTGTGCCAGCTAGTCTTGATGTTGATGCACAGGAGGCCAGTGAGGTTAGCAGAGGAGCTTGTCTGGGGAGGCTTTTAATTCAAAAGAGCGATACATTAAGTAGTAAGCACACTGAGTTCATGGTACTTGACCAGTTGGTCCTATGGAGTACCAAGGGTGCTGGTGCCCAGCCAGAAGCATAGCTCATTGCTACTGTCCTGCCTGAGGTGGGAGTCATGGTTTGCTGAGGCTTACAGCTGTGGCTTTAAAATTTGTGTTGTTTCTTGGAGGAGAGTGTGGTTGCTGGAGCACTTTAGAGGACACATCAACCTGCGGGATGCCTGACTCTTCCTGGTGTGAAAGGTACCAGAAAGCTGGATGGGCTGCTTGAAGAACAGGCTGGCCTGGTCCTTTTAAGGTACACTGTCTTTCCACAGACTTTCCAACTGTGTTTCTGCTGAGGTCCACGTATAGACATCTGTAAATGAGGGCTTGTTAGCCTTTCCCAGGCAGATGGATGTTTCAAAAAAGCATGCCTCTCCCTTCCCCGTGCTGAGATGACTAACCTCATTCCAGTGAGATCACGGTCAATGTGACCAGAGATCTAACACAGCCAGACCTATTCTGGAAGGTGAGGATTGAGCATTAGCCAGCATCCAGGGCCAGTCTGTATGAGGATGTCTTATATAAGCTTGGACCAAATTGCATCTAATTAGTGCCCTGTACTGTAAACACATAAAGCCGTTGTGTGCTCCAGAGCACCACCGAGTCGTGACTCCGTTTTCTCTCCCATACTGTCAAACCAAATCCTTGAGAAAGGCACTAGCTTAACATGAAACTGCCTCAAGATGAGTAGGAGCATGATTCCCAGAGCCAGTTGAAAGGCAAGCACAGGCTTAGTCTGCATTTTGTCAACCTGGAGAAGTGTCAGTCACTAGATCTCGATCTGGACCTGTCTGCCACTTTCTTGTCCCCCTTGGTTTTGAGGATGTCAGGAGGGGACAAGGCTGGGACTGTTGTTTCTAGACCCAGTGGTTTTCCTCCACTTGTTCTTGAGAGAAGTGAACTATGCTTTGCCAGCTTTATGAGAAATGGTCATAGGTGTATTTACACTGGGGATGATGGCTGTGCCCCCAAAATCTCCCCCTGCAAACTGTTCTGCTCTGTGATGGACACACAGAGGTGTCTCCTGAAACATCAGCTTTCAGCCTCATCCCTAGCTTTCTTTGCTCTTGCTTTGCTTCGCGCTCTCTCCATCTCTCACACATGCACACACAGAGTGTGTCTCCATGCACACCCCTCTCTGTTTTTCTTTCCTTTTTGGCTTCCTCTTGCTGTATTGTTTTAAGTTGGTGGCTGGGCTGGTCGCCAGTTTAAATTTCATCTGCCTCTCTTCTCCTCCACCTCTGCCCCCCTCCTCTTCTTCTCCTCCTCCATCCCCAGAAGTGATACTGTTTACTTTCTCTGCTGCTTTCTCAATGTCTTTGTAGGCACTGCAAGGGATATAATCACCAGCTGTGGAGAGCTTTCTGAAACTCGAACTTACTCCTCAGTGCCCCAGGCCTAGTGACCTTGCTGTTACAAATAAATAAATAAATACAACAGTGCTGTCTTTAAAGATGAGAAAATGCGTTTTTCACATCCTGTGATGGATCTTGAACAATCAATGGCTGTTTTCCGTATCCATCATGAGCAATAGTGGTGCTTATGAATAGATGGATAGATACCTAGCTGTGTGAAAAAAACCAACTAAACCACAACCAAAAAAACCAGCCCAAAATCAAAAATGAGGAAACCCCCAAGAGCAATGTTTCTGTTGCGTTTTTTTTTTTTTTTTTTTTTTTTTTTTTTTTTTTCTTTTGCTATTTTGTGGATCTACTGTTTTTCTTTATTTCCTGGTGGAGGTGGAGGAGGAAGAGTCCATCATGGAAGCATCAGACACTCTGAACAGCACTTTGTCTGCTGGACAAAGCCTCTGCAGCACTAAGGCAAAGAAAGGTTTAGAGGATAAAAGTGTTTGCCTGAATCAATCTCGTCTTCCTTTTCTTCTTCCTCCGTGTGTGTGTGTGTGCGTGCCTCTCCCTTTTGGGGAGGAGGTGAAAGGGAGGTCAAACCGTGCCTACTGACCTCTGCCCCTTGCCCCCTGTGAACCAGAGGGAAGCCTTTGAAGTTGTAAAGTGCCCACAAAAACAGCAAACCAAACACACCGCTGGCTTTTCCCTCCCCTTCTCCTGGCCGCCAGCTGCTTAATGGAAGGTGACAGTACGGAGGCAGCAAGACGGGGGCTCGTTGTGCTGTGCCTCCACCCTGGCCCCAGCGTGGGCTTAATTGGTACTGTAAAAAGCCCACACACCCGGCACAAGACGGGTGTTGATGGAGGGTGGAAACAAGCCCTTGCCCATCTCTCCCAGTGGCACTGGTGTACCCCGCTTCCCTATGGACAGCTGTGATGTGACTCGGGGAGACCACCCTTCCTGGGAGGTGTAGGGTTGAGGTGGCTGGAGCAGGCTGGGATGTCACCATGGTTGCCATGAAGAGGTGAGAGAGGTTCTCCAGATCCACACTGGACTTGACATGGCTTCTGTTGTCATAGCCCATGGGCAGTACACTTGTGGCGTCCCTCCTTTCTCTGCTCCTTCTGCTGATACAGTCACAATGGGAGAGTCAAGGTCTGCTACTCCATATGAAACAGGCAGAAGAAACTGGAAAAGCGGTTGCTGCTTCTTGCCTTGAAACTTATATTCTTTTCAGCCCCAAAGCCAACAGCGGGTTGAAGTCTGTTATGTGTTGTCTCATGTGGCAGTAGGTTAGGGTCCCCAAGAAGATAGCATATTAGTATTGAATGAGAGGTGAGTTTTTTTACTCTAATGCTTAAAGCGTGGTACCGATTTCGTTTCTTCTGTTGCCTTGGGTAGCTCTGTCTTACTACTGGTAAATGTAGCCTGCAGCATTTTTGATGCCCTGAAAGGACAGGGAAATTGTTCTCCTTGTTTCTGTGTGAACACGTCCTCTGTTCTCCACTGGACAGAGTTGTCCATGGCCAAGCCCCAGCCCATGGGAGGTGCTGTAAACCTTCACCTTGCAGGAGGCTGAGTCTGGCAGAGTTCTCTGGGAGCCCTGGTCTTCCCTCCAGTAAATGAGTGCCTTGAAAGCTAGCAGGCTATTGCTTTGGCAGATGGCTGCCCACTTTTTACATTTTCTTATCTGTTCATGGTCCAAGAGGCTCTTTCCTCTTGTCATATCACTGAGATTTGATGCTTCCCCAGCTTTCCCTGGGAGTTGAGAGCCTCTTCCAACAGAAGACGAGCTGTTACATATTGACACTTTGTACACAGTGGAACATCCTTGTATACCAAAACTTGCCCCTAATCTCCCAAAAAACCTAATCCTAAACCTCAGAAAACCAGGCTCCGTAATGGCAGCTGGGAAAAAAAACAAACAACCAAAACAGAAGCCAGTCACCTTTCCTGCCTAACGCTTGTATGCTCATGCTGGCCTCAAAACAAATCCAGCAGGAGTTGTGCATGGCTTCAGTAGATTTTGCTGCCTTTTTCCTGTGCTTAGTGTGGTTTTTACCCTTGGATGCTGGGCAGGAAATCCCAGCCCAAATGAAGTCAAACTGAGATTTGTCATTGACTTAGTGGAACCTGGGACTTTGCTCCTTATCTACAGTGGCAGCATTCAGGGATTCATATAGAATAAAACTCCTCTGGCTCTCATTCTTTCTACACTTCTGAGTGCCCAGATAAGCCCTGTGGGTTCCAACTGGCATTTCTGATCTCATGCGTCTGAGGCCCGATAAGGTGTTACAATGTCCAATGAACAAAATTCTGTTCGACAGTTTTACCTCTGCTGTTCCTGTATTTTTTTCTTTTTATGCTTGAAGAGAATATGGCTTTCCTGGCTGACAATGTCAAGAGCACAATAGTTAATGACTAAATAATTAATGTGCTGTATGGCAGTAGCAACTAATGCTCAATGCATCTGGAGCTGAAACTGCTCTTTTTTAAAATTCGGATTTAATCACAATCACCACAGCTGTTAGCATGGATTTAGTGTGCACCTTTCAGTCTCTGAGGTCAGTAAAATCTTCTGGTTTTTGTTTCCAGTTACTGTATGTTCTCTATAGCACCTCTATAGAAGATCTAATTTTATTATCTGGTCTAGCTGGGCTTTTAGTCTCCCCCATTGAGAACAGGACTCTGTTTTATAGGCATGCCTAGTGATGGTTGAAGTTGGTTCCTCTTCTTACATCTTTAGCATATGCCAGACTTCATCAAAGTCCTAAGATCAATAAAAATAATTTTTAAAAGTAGTGTTTGCCGCATCTCTGCCATTCCAGCCTACAAGGCAGCATCAGGTTCCTAGTCTCAGATTCTCTGTCATTTCCCCTCCTCATGCTGTGATTGCCACATAGAAGAGATTTCAGGGATTCGCTGTCATTGTGTAATATTCGCCATTTAACATAGCAGCCTAAGTCAGGCTGCTTATACTCTGAGTGTGGACTGGAGAAGAGGAGAAGGCACCTCTAGGGGTGGTTTGGACCACATAAGTAGAACAGGAGCTAGGTTCCTACCCTCTGGGCTCTGAATCATGTTCAAAAATCTGCTTCTCTCTGTGGAGTTTGCAGGCAGCCTCAGTTTCTAATTTGTACATCTCAGTGAGATCCCCATGGTGAAATAGTGCAAGGACCCCCCTGCGTGTTTACTTGAACATCCACTAGAATAAGGCTTTACTCACAGTGTCCTCGGGCTCTTCTTCAAGGGGAGCTTCTCTAGGAATGACTGCTTGTTACTGTATTTTTCATCTTGAGGTCCAACTTTGCAGTAGAACCTGCTTTTGCAGATTTATTTATGTACATATGTATTTTATGTGTAGCTCTTTTTTCTCTTCAGGCTTGGTTTTCCTCACATGTGTTGAAGAACGTTGTTTTCTTGAGTATATCACTGCTATAGCTTCTGTAACTGCCTGCTTGTTGCAGCATTGCAAGGAGCCTGCATCTCTGTGCAGAGACAGCTGCAAGCTGAGCTGGTTTCTGCTTTGGGTTTATCCTTGTGCAAAATTTGACTTTGCACCTTGGAGCATCATGTCTCATGCTTTAGTTTTGAGTGTGCTTGAGCTTCTTACTTGTTTGGCAACACCATTACTTGAAGAGGGCATATGGTGCTGGCCCTCAGATGGTTCTGCCCACCAGGAAGGCAAGTCTGTATTTTGCAGTAACTTGAAATGATCCTGACTTTGTTTTACAACAGAAATTCCTGGCTGCCTAAAGAGTCTGAGTATTCCCACTCCCATGACAGCCTAGGTCTGTGGTCTAGGATGCAAAGCATGCAATGGAACTGAATAGACACATTTTGCTCTGCGACCAGAATGTCAAACTCCTCCACTTTGTCACTGATTTTGCTGCGTGCTCTTAGATAAGACAAATTCACCTCTGCCTGTCCCTGTGTGGCTGTCTGCAGTGCAGAATGATGAAACTTCCTTTGCAAAGTCCTGTATGGACTTCAGCAATGTAAGAATTTTCCCTTTAAAGAGTTTTCTTAATATTCTTTCACAATTTTGTTTGCTGTGCCCATATTGTAAAGTGAGCACACTCCTGTGAGTGAGTTAACTCTGCATCAAGAAAGTGGATCTTCTTCAATGTTGCTGGAAGCTTTTCCAAAAGTATTTGTTAGCAGCCTGTGATCCCATCAGTAGTCAAAGTGCATGGGTACCCCTGGTGTCCATTGTGTAAGGCTTTAACGCTTATTTCAGTTCCAGTCGATATGACTTCATGTAGCATTTCCTTCCCTTTGTCTCTCTTCTTCCACCCACACATTTAAGCCTCTTCCCTTGTTATCTTTTTACCAAGGACTGATTTCATCTTGGTAGCCCACATAGTAAATATAGGTGCTGCACATGACCTACCTTTGGGTTTTTTGACCAAGCACTAAGCTACAGGGTACTGATCTCAGCTAAAATCCTCAAACAAAACTCAAACCATCCTGCAGATGTGATGGTCAGCATCTCCTGATTCCAGAAAACTTGGTATGATCTTTTTCTTCTTTGATACCTGTGGAGAGTTTGGGAGATGAAAGGCAAGCACTAAAACCTCCTCTTTTGTTTTTAGTTCCTTCAGATACCTCTCCTAGTGCTCTAGAGATGGTGAGATGCCCAGCAAAATGTTCCAAGATCACATGAAATCGTGAAGGCCATGTGATTGGGCAGACTGGGTGTGGAGCTATGGTGCAAGTATGTCATGATATCATTTTAGCAGGTGTTTCTCAGCTGCTTTTTGCTTTTATTTTGGTACATATGGTGTCATGAGAATGTAATGGGTGAGGTAAATTTGTCAATGCAGAGTATGAATACAAAACCTCCGAACTTTACCTTAGTGGGCTAATTTGACCCCAGGTAAACAAAGGTCTGGTAATATCTTTGCCCTGCTCGATACTACATTTTCAAGGTAAAGACTGTCATAACCTACATGGCATGAGTGTCAGTGTTGCCATACTGCTGTGTAATTTGTTTTCCTCCAAGTTTGCAGCTGGAACCCAAATCAGAAAAGCAGATTCATCTCTGCCTTGGATTCTCTCCTGTGGATAACATTGAAATCACAAATTGCCAGACTTTGAGAAACATTTATTAAGCACCAGATTTCTCTCTTTCTTTTCTCAATCTGTATCACCATCATAAGTTAGACAACAGGAGTTGTAACCCCAGCACAGAAAGAGCTTATATTTCAGTATCTAGCACTGGAATTCTTGTGCACCAGACAAATGGTAGGAGCCCTGGGACCAGCTGTAACAAGCACAGTTCTGGAAAGCATTGGCTGCACCATTTTTAGTGTCCCTGCATTTAAAGGGCAGGTTGATTTCTGCTGCTTGGCATCTATCAACACATAAAGTGGTCAGCCTGTTCTTTTCTGAAATGTAGGTTTTCATTTCAGTTCTTCACTGAAAAGAGCTTTAGCATACACAGACACAACAACGGGTTCAGTGCTGTGCACGATTCCCCCCCTCCATGTGCCATTTATTCTGTATTGGGCATGAAGCTTTAACTCCCCTTGGAGGAGGGACCTAAGCAAGCCAGAACCCTGTTGTTGCACAGACATTCACACACACACAGTCTGAGACAAGCCATCAAGGATTATTCCTGGAGTGATTAGGGACAAGTTCTAACAAGCCTTCATAATAATGCAGACTATTTAAAGCTTCTGAGGGCCAGGATCATATGGCAAAGGGCAGGGTAAATGAAAACAGGGTAATTTCTGATGCTGTGAACGTGCTAAAACGGGAGGTGGGGAATGTGTCCGTGGGTCTGTGGGGGGAGTTGACTGGAAGGAGGGGAACATTATAATAATAGTTAGCATTTATATAACCCTTCACGTATTTAAAACACTGCGCAGACACTGACTGGGGAGGAACTGGAATGCACTGCATGATACCCAAGGGAGAGCTTTTTTTTTTTTTAGGTATTGGTCTAAGGTAAGAAGTAGCTCCAGTCAGGGAGGAGCAGCATGGCTTGCCGGGCATTTGAATGGGTGTTACATTTTGCAGCAGGGCCAGAGGGATGCCAGAATAAATGGGCCTGGCTGTGTTGAGTTCTTGGGGGACAGCGGGGAGATCTGGCTCTGTCATGCCTTCTCTTGTGCCTTTATGAAGGTGCGAGAGCCTTAAAGTGCTATTTAAGGCTCCTTGAAATGACCAAAATGACCATATATCACCCTTGGGTCATGATTAGCTTGGCAAACTGTGAACCAATAGGTGCCCTGATTGACAGCTGTGATTTCTTTTCCCATCGGATCAAGGCTAGCTTGGAAGAGTTCAAAGTCAGATGGAAGAAAATATTTCCCCATAGCTATGACATGATGAAGTAAGGACAACTGCAAATCCAGTTGCTGCCAATAGCAGGCCTATGAAGGAGCAGCAGGGGGCCCTTGTACATGGTCATTCAGGAGATGTGTGTCCTCTAGCAGCTTATCCTCATTGTGTTGTTAGTGAGCATCTGTGGTGATACAAACTGAGCAGCAGTGAATCCCAGCACCTCCAACAGGTCTTGCTTGTTCCTGTCTTCCTAGCATTAACTCTGGTCTTTTTAGAGGTCCTGGTGCTACATGCAGCCTCTTACACAGTTGCCAGAAGTTTCTTGTCTTGTGGTTGAGAGACTCCTGTGGGTGCCTCAATTCCAGGGTGCCTAGGAACTGGGCGCCTCTTCTTTAGAAATGACTGGGGGTTGGGTTTATGACTGAAAGGGCAGGGCAGATGGGAGGAATCTAGAAACCTTTTTTTTTTTTCTGGCTTCCTTGTTAAACTAAAAACCGCAAGATCATTGGATGAAGTGCTCAAGGCTCTGGAATAAATACTTAACACCAATAATTCCATCTATATCAACATAGAATTTTAATTCAAACAGAAAATGCAGGTTTTCTTCAGCAAAACAAAATGGCTTGACTTTTATCTGCTTGTGCTTATCTTCTTCCAGAAAGAACCAAGTCATCAAAACCAGTAGGAGTGTGATAATTGTTTTCTTCCACTCTATAAAACCATTGCTCAGTGAAACCATTTCCCTGAAACATTTTCCTTAGTGCTTGCTGTGGGTGTCTCTCTGTGCATCATCCTTTCTTCATGCAGGAGGCATGACTGGGCTCATGCTAGACTCTACTTCCAAGATCATTCTTTTATTTGTACTTTTTCTTAAATCTTTAAGAAATGACTGCAGATGGAATTGGGAAAATTGATCAATGTCTTCTCAGTCCCAGTTCCTCCAATGAAGAGAAGAAAGCATCTGTTTCATCTTCTAGTTACAGCTCCCATTTCTAGTGTGAATCCAGAGTGGAGATGGCTTGAGAGAACTGCTCTGGTGTCTGGCCCTGGCTGGAGGTTCCTATATCCCACATGCCTGTATTTACAGTGTATTTTGTATACTCTTCCCAAGTGATGTCTGAGTGCTGTTTTTTTGGTAATGTTTCCTCTTCTGATTCAGGTTGCTGTGCAGCACTTTGCTATCTCTGCTGACTCTTGATTCTGAAATATCATCTTCCCTCCTGATGGAAAGGCCTGTCTTGGTTCTTGAGAACTTCCTAGAATGTTTCTTTTTGTGCCTTCTCTGTGCAGAGTATTTCTTCTGTTTTTCTGGCTTATAGCATCAAAATGGATGATATACCTTGCACTCTTTAGTACCCTTCCTTGTGGGCTGTTGCCAGAGGAGAGTGGCTGCTTTGAGTATTTTCTTGTGCCAGTGCACTCAGCCATTGCGTACATGTACTGGATATTTGAGGGCTACCATTTTCTGCCTTCTGCTGTGTGCTCTGTTGTTCAATACCTGCTCCTATGGCTTGGAAACCTCACAAGAAGTGCCTTTGTCTTACTGACAGGCTTGGCCCAAGCTGCAAATGTCAACCCAAGGTGTCAAAGTGAGTCACTGTGCATTCACGTATATCTAGACAGCATTTTCCGTGCAATATGATGAAGTTATTGAGAGCAGCATTATGCAACTGCCCATCATGAATCATGGGGATTACTAGCTGAGGAAGGCTCAGGTTGTGGAGCCAACTCATAGAATGGTTATCGTTGGAAGGGACCTTAAAGATCATTGGGTTGTAACCCCCCTGCCGTGGGCAGGGACACCTACCACTAAACCAGGTTGCTCAAAACCCCATCCAGCCTGGCTTTGAATGCTTCCAAGGATGGGGCATCCACAACTTCTCTGGGCAACTGTGCCAGTGCCTCAACTCCTTCATAGTGAAGAATTTCTTCCTGATATCTAATCTAAATCTACTCTCTTTCAGTTTAAAACTGTTACCCTTTGTCCTATTGCTAGACTCCCTGATAAAGGGTCCCTCCCCATTTCTTCCGTACGCCCCCCTTGGGTACTGGAAGGTCACTATAAGGTTTCACTGGAGCCTTCTCTTCTCCAGGCTGAACAACCCCAACTCTCTCAGCCCATCTTCATAGGAGAGAGGTGCCTCAGCCCTCTGATGACCTTTGTGGCCCTCCTCTGGATCCCTTCCAACAGATCCACGTCTGTCCTGTGCTGAGGACTCCAGACCTGGAAGCAGTACTCCTGGTGAGGTCTCACCAGAGCAGAGTAGAGGGGTAGAATCACCTCTTGATCTGCTGGCCAACTCATGTAATTATCTATAGTGACATGAATATAGAACAAATTAATTAATAATTCACATATTCTTTCCATTTATTTGGCCCCAGTTGTCCCATTGGGCAGCATAAAATTTTGGGCATGCTATTGAGTGGTTCCCTAAATCCACTGCTGTTGTGAGGGAAGTGAATCAGTCTCTGTCACTTAAGGGAGATGACAATGAGTCTGGCTACTGGCAGGTAAATAGGGAGCAGCGTGACTTCCTGTTGTGAACTCTGCTCTCTGTCCCCCTTGATTCCTTTTTTCTTTTTTTTTTTCTTTATCTCTCCCTCCCCCCCCATCATTTTTCTTAATCTGTATTCCTCTCCCTACTTTTCTGTCCCCTTTCTTTCACCCTCCCCTTACTCCCTCACTTTTCCTTCTCTACTTCCTCTCCCCTTTGTTCTTCATAGGAAATAGTTATGATAGATATTATTTGTGTTTGCCAGCCAAAATTCTGTGCTCTATTCCTGTAAATATTTCAGTATCATCATGAGACAGCATTAATTTGTTAGCTGCTTTTCTTTTTTTTTCCCCACACTGAATGGGCAGCATATTCTTCTTATGTTTGTTTCTTCTGGGAGGTTTTTCTTTGTGTTTTTTAGTGTGTTGGTTTTTTTTATCAGTGCTTCTTCTTGCCAGTGTTTTGCTGCAGAGTGCTGCCTGGTCTTACTACGAATGTTTTGGTATGAGGCAAAGAGAATTCATATTTTTGGAAGATTCATTCCCTTGGTATGTGCTTTGGGCAAGACCCTGTCTCCGTTAGTGTGCTAAAGGCAAAAATTCTCATGGATTCCTATGAGGAACAGGACTGGGTCTTGCTTTTGCACCCATGGAGGGTTGCTGTACTCCCTGTGTGTACTCAAGGGAGGGGGCTGGCTTGGACAAGAGGGAGTGAGCTGGGACTTGTGTGTGCTGTCTCCGCAAGGCAGTGCTCTGCTGAGATGCACGACAGATTTGCGCACAGCTCTGAAAGGCACCAGTGTCACGAGCCCACTTCCCCTTCAGTAAACTGTTGAAACCTCTCAACGTTCACAGCCATTTTTGAATGCTGCTGAGGCTGGTGATAATCATGAGTCAAGTCTTGACAAGCCATGATGCTGGATGAAAAATCACAAGGCTGAAATATGTACCTACTTCTTTACTGCTGCCGCCTGGTGTGTGAGCCTGTAACTATGTTCAAATGCCATCTCCAGTTTTCCTGGGCAGGCACAAAGGCTAGAAAACGTTTTTATTAATAAAGATTGTACGTTTCTCCTGACTGTAAGACCTGGAGTGTGAGAAATAGATTGTCTGTTGCAACAGTTAGGGTAAAACTGAAGGTGCTCGCAGGCTCGGAGGGACAAAAGTAGCACAAGGGGGTGGTGAGGAGATGCAGGACATTGTCTTCAGCCGGTTAACTCAGGTCTCTGGACTGGAAACCAGCAGGCTGAATATGTGTTTCTGCTGCTCATAAATGAGAGAAATTATGATTCTAGAGAGGAAGCGGCTGTGGAGGCCTGAGGCTGAGCTTACACTCTGCTAAAGTTGCATTGCTCTGGGCAGGGTAACTACGACAGAGGTAAGTTTGGTAATGGGAGGTTGTGTCGTAGAGAGACCAATGGTTTCTCTGAGATCTGTTGTTAAAATGCTTCATGGAAAAAACTGATGCCATTTGGTGTCCAGTGAGTTGAGTCACTGGACCATGCCTGGGTTGTGTTTCAGAGCTGGGCATATCCACAGATAGCAAGAACATTTCATAGGGTATGTTAAGGGAGGCAGGAGTAATACAGATCATCTCCTAATGGTGTGTCCTGCAAGCGCTTTTGAGAACTGCTCAGAAAAAGAAGTTCACTTTTCTGATTTGACAGTAAAAATGCAAGCAAGGCAAAAAATTGGAAACCATCTCAGAAAATCAGCAGAAAATGGCTCAGTTTTAAAAGACAGAAATGAAAATATTTTGTTAATTTAAGTATTCTTTTTCTCCCCCTCACCTTCTCGTCAGCTTTTTTTTTTTTTTTTTGCCATAAAAAGTGAGGTAACATGGGAAGAATGAGAAAAAAAAAGCTGAAAAACCTTTTTTTGTTTTCTGTTTCTTACTGAAAAATTAGAAAAATTTGAGGGACGGGAGAAGAAAACGCTCACAAATTAATTTTCTTTTGGAAAAAACCAACAACCTCACACTGTTCATTTAAAAAAAATATAACATGTTTTGACCAATTTTGTTCTTGTTTGAGCAATTCTATGCATGGGGAAAGAAGACTTCAGAATTCAAGTTCTGGTTCCATGGTTTGGCTCAACGCCTTCTTTTAAAATATGAATGTAGGTAAACATATATGAGCTAGAACAGTTCCTGTGGATTAATGAGGCTATTTATTTGGAATAGCCCTTTTTCCCCACCTACTTATGATGTATTTAGTTTTCAGTGACTAACTGGAATGATGATTAAGATCTCTGTCTGGACAGCAGCCGCTTGCCTTCAAGGGTAGCCTAACTTCCATCTCTGCCATAAATAGTTAGCCCTATATAGTTTGCCACATTTCTTCGAAGAAGTTTTTTGGATGATCTTAACCTGATTTTCCAGGAATCTCCTCTCCCTTGTACTTGGAAAGTGTTACTAAGTAGTGCCTTTCTCTTTCCATCCTTGTAACACATCCCAAGGGTCTGGATGAAAGGCTAGGTCCAATGATTCAATGCTGAACATAAGCACAGCTAAGTAACATCAAAGAAAAGGGAGGGTGGGGGGCTTATGACCAGGAGACTGTTGGACAATGTGGCTTCCTTCATGTGCATCCAGTTGTGGTGTCTCTTCCTAGATTGCTTTGGCTTGGAGCTGGAGGACAAATCCATGCTGTACATCAGCACTGAGTTTCAATGTAGTGCCAATATGTCGGGCTGCTATTCAGGAGACCTGAGGTGGGAATGGAAGCTGTAGTACACATGGCTCTTGGGCATATTTGTATGTGATCAAGCAGGTCAGAGGAGCATCTTCTTTTTAAGCTCTCAAATAATTGTCCTCTCCTCAACAATTCTCAACTAATAATAATTTTCTTTCTGTCCCAGTGGGGTAGACTGTGCCATTTCTCAACAATGCATGTATTTTTTTTTTCCCATTGAAATGCTATGGGGTTACAGTTTTTCAAATTAAAAACTGAATGTTTTTGAAATTTTTTTACCCCACATGAACATTTCTATTGACTTGCAAAATCCTTTTCTGTTAAAAGTGTCAGTAGTAGATTTTTAACCCGTTCTAAAAAACTTCCTGCTGTTAAAAATGACTGACATCATAAACTCTCTTAGGAACTGTTTGTCCCCATTTCCCTTACTGAAAAATGATGATATCTAAAATTGTTGTTCTTCCCTTTTCTCCCCCTAGCATTCTCTTGTATCTCTGTAATTTTTCCCTATCCCTGCACAGCACTAAACTTTGGTAAGAGTGATATTTCTGAACATGGAAAGTAACAGAAATGGTACAGTAGTTTAGCCGGGATTAAAGAAGTGATTTAAACCAAGCCAAGCCTGATGGACTGAGAAGTTTTCTGGAACCAAAAGCTGTCAGGCTCCTGCAGTTTTCATGAGCTTAATAGCTTTGTAAGTCCAACGTACAGTTCTACAAGAACTTCTGAATGGGTCCTGTTCACTAATATATTCCAAATAATTCTTGCCGACTCTTGGGCTTCTCCATTAGATTTTATTATAGGACTTTTTATATAATGGGAGTACACAAACAGGAGACTTGGAGCCACAATTTCAGAGCTCTTTGTTCTGGGGTTGGGAAATCAGTTTCCAGATGTGGACCATGTTGGCGGTTTTTTTCCTTCTCCCCCGCTTTTCTTTTGTGTGTGTGTATATGGGTCTATGTCTTTCTTTCTCTTTTGGCCAGGAGTGAGAGAGGGAAATTAAGATGATGAATGAAATAATGAAAATAATAAAATAACAATGGTCAAAATCCCCTTTGTTCATGAGTCATGACTCAGCGGAGGGCAGCAGCAGGAGTGCTGCTGTGAGTCTGCTCTGATGTCAACAGCAGACATCACTGTAGAGACTCATTTAGGTACTTCGGAGGGAAGAGGTGGAGACTGGGGGATTCATGAAGAAATTTGTGAAGGACTTAGAAGGATTCTTAGGTCCATGTTCTCTCCCACGCTCTGATTTCTTTGCACTGCTCTGGAAAGACAACAGATCTCCCCAGCTGAGGGTTTTCCCAGCATGGGGTAGTCCACAGATGGCAAAGCTGGCTTCTAAATTAACTTCCCACAGCACAGGGTGTGGAGGGGGTAGGCTGTCACCAGCTGATGAGGAAGAGAGCTGCTTTGAGAACAACTCCCAAAACCAGGGGTGAACCCTTCTCATGTCAGTGGCACTCTGGCTATGGAGCAAAAGCTCCAGGTATTACTGTGAGTCAGACTATTTCTTTTCTCCCTCTTCCCTATGTCCTTTTCAAGGGAAAATTCAAAGCCTGCAGTACCACACAGAAGCGGCATTGTGTGCCTGCCCACCACAACCCACATGACCAGCCACCAAAAGGGACCCCCAGTCTGGCTACTGAAGAAAGACCCAGGGCTGTAGATGTCTGCAGGACAGAGACTTTTGCCAGGGTTGCATGAGTGAGGACAGTAGGATTAAAATATATTAGTGTTGTACGTGCTGTTGCATCTATTGAGGCAATCAAGTCCTAGTCAGTGCCATCACTTCCATTGTTTTGCAGGCATCCGTTTCATTCCAGTGTGGGGAAGGACACCAAACTAGTTTCTTGTTGGGTATCTGTTAAGCAGGGCTTTAGTCAAAGATCTCTAGGAGTAAATTCTGGGCAGTGAGCTGAGAGAGAGGCTTTAACTGTATTGGGAAGAAGAGGCGTTGTGTTGTCTCTCTAACCCATCCACATGCAGATGCTTCTGTGGTGTGTTTTTGAGACCCTAGTACTGTTTGGTGTTGCCTCCATAGATGACCTGGACAGATGATGAAGGAAAGGGAGGGGAAGGGGGGCTCAGCTCTGCTAGCTCTAAATGTTGTTTTTTTCCTCTCAAATCACCACTTTAAAGTTGTGGACACATCTGGAAGTAACAGCAAACATGTGTAGACTGTGGTTTTGGAGGAGGGGAGATGAGATTCATATGCAAGGAGGGGGGGTGGTGCCACCCCTGTCCTGACAGCCTGACCTTGGAGGCAATTGGAGACAAACTGGAGGTAGAGGAAGAACTCCCCAGATCAAAGGGAGTTGTCCATCCATCTCTGCCATCCTGTCTGGAGGAGCTGGGAGGTTATTCTTGAATGTAATGGACGTGCACAGAAGTTGTAACACATGACTCACTCTGGTGGTTATAATGAGATTTGCACCCCCTACTTAGGTGACAAGAGACACAAGGCTCAAGTCGGGTAGGTGATGGATGCTCAAAATGATCCTGACTGTGTCTTTACAGCTGTGGTTGCAGCTAGGATATCCATCATAGCCTGGGAATCATAAACTCTTTTACCTAAACTGGACATTTAAGAGTACAGCCAGCCACAAAGAAAGTACAGATCTGAGCCCCTTTGCTGGCTGTAAAGACCATTGAGCTTGAGAGCTTGGGAGGTATTAGGTAGCTTTGGCGTATCGTTATATTTTTTACTTTGGTCCTTTGAGGTTTTGGGTTTCCAGGGGTGAAATCAGATTTTGGCCATGGACCAGACTGCTGATCTATCTACCTTTATATTAGTTTTATGCTACTATCCATCTTTATGTTGTGTGAAATGCTTTCAAACTCAACAGTGGGGTGAACTTCACATTGGAGTCCATAAAGTCCCTTGTCTGGTCCTTTGAATTACCCTTTGGGGTAATTCAAACTTGGTTTGGGGATAGTTGTTTTATTGTGCTGCTTTGAGTGGGATTGGGTTTGGTTTGGTTTTGGTCTTGGGTTTTTTTTCGGGGGGTGTGTGGTTTTTTTTGTTCGGTGGATTTTGGGGTTCTGTTTGTTTTACTTATTTTCTATTTAGATTTACTTATATTCTATTTTACTTATGATAGTTATGATTTCCTTATATTCTATTTAGATTGGTTTATTTCAGAAGGCCTCTCTAAGACCGGCATTTTTGACTGTGAGTAGGGCATCCTTATTCTTACAACAAAAAGGTTCATTCAGCAACAAAATTTTTTCTGGTGTTTCTTCCTGATTACCAAATCAGAGAGGCGAATAGGATGGGGTAACAAGTGAGAGAGAAGACAGTGTTTGAGCTTTCTGTCACAATCTTTCCTCTGATTGGGGTTACATGCTGTCTCATGGTATGATGGGCCAGCACCATAGAATTAAGTAAAAATTTTCAGTTAAATGTTTGTCTTGAAATAGTGAGGTTATGCTTTTGGGATTGGTATCTTAGTATCTTGGGGAACAAGGAGGAACACAATTTTTGCTGTGTCAATGTCTGTGGTTTTTTCAGTGTTCTTTCCTTTTACGTTGTTTCCTTTTGACTTTCCAATGCTGTGAGAGATGTCAAAATAGCAAGAGAAGCAGAAGTGGCAGTTCATGAGATTGTTGCTGATTTCCAACTAAATCTCTGTGCCTGGTATTTCTTACTGCACAAGCTCTTCCAAACAGCCAGTGCAAGCAAACAAGAAATGCTGCGTACAAGGAGTTTGGAAATACGTAGGTAGGCTGAATCTGCGTTTTCATTTGTAAGGATGAGCTAACTCCTAGAACTAATTTACTGTGACTTTCAATGGTTTTTGACAGAATTAGACCTTGAAAACCAGTGAGGCAGAGATGCTTGGTTTATTTCGCTGTCCATCTGGGTGGTGCAGTAGTCAAATGAAATATGGGTGATGCTTGCAAAGGTGAGCAGGTAGGAACAATGCATGAATTGGAAGAAATCAGAAGGTAGCTGACCAAAGATAACCGTGCTTCATGGGCCTCCATGGAGCTGGAGCCAAAAAGGAACCATCTGCATTTCATTTCTCTCATTTGTATCCAATCAGGACACATTTCCTGAGGATCTGAATAGAGAATATTTTCTCAGAGGAACTACTATTCCCTAAGTCATATAAAACAGGACACAGAGTCCGTGTCAGTGAGCAACCCAGCTTGGTCTTTAAGCATTTTCATGAATCCTTTTTATCTTTGAGTTAAATAGCTCCAATTGCATGGCAAGATGGAATGCTAGAATGAATGAAGACGAAAAAGGAGAAACAATAACCTAAACCAAGGACTTATATTGAAAACAGGACCCAGGGAAGAACAAGTAACTGCTGGCTCTGTAGGCCAGCTCTCTCTCTCCTGGAAATTTCTTCTGTCAATGAGACAACGTAAGAATAAAACAGAAGCATGTTTCAGATTGCAGACAGCATGTTGGCAGATGAACGGACATAAGTATCAGAGATGACATTTCTTACCTTAGACCACAAATATTATTCCAGGCTCGTATTCATCAGCAGAGTTCTGGTAGCTTGGTCAAGCAAAGAAAGTGAGTACAATTGTCACTCCACCAGCAACGCAGCTGTGCAGGGCTTGCATGGGGTAATTGTCCTAGCATGCAAATCCCAGATGCTGTCAAAGCCCTGTGTTACCCAGCAGAAAAACTAGAGTGGTAGCACTTCTTAATAAAAGAGAAAGAAGAAAGAAAAAAGAAAAGAAAAAGGGAAAAGAAGTAACCCCAAGAATAACTATCTGATTGTCTTTAAATAGAGAATTACTTTTGATGTCTGCACAGTTAGCTGTGACATCCATCTGCTTTTCTCCTTCACAGCACGTCCAATGCTGATGAAGGTATGGGTGAGAAATCCATGTGATGGTTTAAGATTCAGCATGTGTCTTGAAATGAGAACTCAGCTGGCAACATCAGTGTGGTTATAGCAGCATCATTTCTCTAGCCTCAATAATGGGAAGACAAAAACCTCAGTCCATGTATTTCAGTAACCAATTGTTAGTTAACAAATACTCATAGTCTTATTTAATCCTCGAGTGCTAATAGAGGAGCGGCAATGTGATTGTTTAAAAATACAGTCTTTCATTAAAAATATTTTCTGAGGTTTATTAGTTAACAAACAAATGTATCCAATGAGTCATAAATAATGTATCTGGACAGACAATATAAAAAATAAAGGCAATGCATATGCCGAATACCACCTCTGGTTATATTGTGTAGGCCAATGGAGAAGATAAGTGTAAATGAGAACAAGATGTAGTCCTATAATTGTAAATATATAGATTCATAGAGAGCTTTGGCCACAAAAAAGCAACTGAAGTTGTCAAAATTCTGACTACTTGCCAGATACCTTGGGGCTGAATTTGACATCCACTGTGATGTTTTGGTTAGGGAAGGGGCTCAAAGGAAGAAGCATACCTCTGTCCTGAAAACCCCTGCCTTGAACTGGGCTGGTTGCCCAAAAGTGGTGTGCTGTATCACAGCATCTCTGTCTGTCCCACCACATTTGTCATACCATGGTTTTTATTGATCTTCGCCCTTTTTCTTTCTCCCCTCGATGCTTTGGTCTTGAACCTACTGAGATGGTAGTGTTGCTGCCTTTGAAGCTGAAGCAAGTCCTCCCAGCTGTTGGTACTGGCATTTTGTGCATAAAATGCCTGTGGATTTCGTGCCAGTCCTGAGCTGCCAATGCTTCCTCTGCCTATTAGGACACTTGAAATTTTGATCACTGAAGCCACAACCTTTGCTTATTTGGCCCAGTACAATGGTAGGAAAAAATTTGTGGTGCTATTCCCTTGAAGGCTGATGCTGGCAATGAAAGGAAATTCCTGGATTTGAATGCTTGTCTGTTTACTTATTTATTTACTATTGCGTTCAGCAGTGGGAAAATATTTTCATCTTCCTCCTGGTCTTGTCAAACCCCTTTATTCATCACAACAGGCATCAGAGTGCAAAACTGGACTGTCAAAATTCCTCCTTGTCCTGGATCTCCCTTGGTCTGCAGTGAAATGTTGTGAGGTGGGAGAAGACCCGTGAAGGACTTGAAAGGAAGAACTATCCACAGTCATTCTCCAAGGCCACCACAACCAGCTTGCTCCTTGCATCACTTCAGGATGTTGTCTCCCACATCATGAATTTGGTCTGCTGCACATCTTTGATGGTGCTTGCCTTGCCTTTCTGAATGGAGAGGGCATGCCCTGCTACCCTGCCTGCTCGCTGTGCCTTCTGCTTTATCCTGTCTGTGAACTCCTGACCTTGATTGCTCCTGCTCCTCACCCATACTCCCCTCCCTCTTCCAAGCTCCAAGATGGTCTCGTGTTTCTTGGAATCTGGCAGCGCGAGGGCTTCTTGTTGATTGGTATAAACAATCTTAAAGGTCACATTTTTCCCCCCCTGCAGAGGGAGTTGGGGTGTGTGTGTCTAAAATAAAAGGCTTCTCTCAAATTAACAACCACAAGGATGTAAACATGGAAGCCAAAGGGAGCTGTTCACCAGCAATGTGAGCTGTGCCAAAGAAGCCCCTTGGGGCTTGCTTAGGAAAGCAAATGTGGGCACAAGATGCAGCATGCTCTTGTGGCTGGCTGGGAGGGAGAGGCCAGGGTACCAGGGGGCGGTGGCAATCACG
The DNA here is from genome assembly GCA_013398155.1 of Pedionomus torquatus. Taxonomy (NCBI): domain Eukaryota; kingdom Metazoa; phylum Chordata; class Aves; order Charadriiformes; family Pedionomidae; genus Pedionomus; species Pedionomus torquatus. Next base: position 139,242 of record VZRU01001390.1, on the reverse strand, counting down.
CCCTGTGTGAATGGTGACATTGGATTTGAGCAGCTGTGTTTGCACCAGGGCTGGCGCTGGTCATCCTGCTAAGCTGGGGGAGAATGTAAAAGTCCTGGTGGCTTTGAGCTGCAGGGGCAGGAGGCTTGGAGCTGTGGGACAGCGGATAGTGTTTCACTCAGTCAGGCACTGGGTGCCATCCAGCTCCTAAAGCCGGTCGGCCGCCTTTGTGGACTTCAGTGGGAATTGGGTCAGAGCCCTGTCTGGGGAGAGGCTTGTGGAAAACAAGCAGAAAGCAAACGTAGGTGCTTAGTCTCGCTCAGAGCTCATGTCTGCATTTTGACTGAATCACAGCCAGGTCTCCACTCCAGAGGTTTACTTGCTTGGTTACGTGAGTTCAAGTACGGCAGGGAGTCACAGTCTCGACCAACTTGGTTGTGCCAGGAAAACCCTTTGTAGGTGCAGTCTACACTGGCTTGATAATCTTTTAACTGATGTAGTTTATCTAATCTAGGCAGACAGTTTAAATGCAAAAGGGCAAGACCTCTTCTCTTCATAAATTGTCTAGTGTCTGAAAGGCTTTGTAGGTTTAATTCTTTCTAGCCCAGTCCAGCTTGAGGATTGTTAGGACTGCTCTGCACTGTGCTGCCTGTGAGTTGTTCTCCTCTGGTGTGCTGCAGGAGAGCAGGAGCAATTTGTGGTGGGTCAAAGTAGCCATTTCTTCCTTGACAAGACTTCAGAAGTGAGCAAGCTAAAGAGCTGCATCTTGTAACTGGCCCGTGTCTTCAGCAAAGACCACAAAACTTCATATCCCAGCACACTTCTCTGAACTATAAGTTTACATAAATTCAAGGGAAGAATTTCATTGAAGAGAAATCCCTAGAGGTTAATAAATGCATAGCAATTGCATTCTTCTTGAAGCTGCTGAACAAAAATTATTGGAAGTGAAGAAGACACCGGAGGAATGTATCAAATACATCTGCTGAACTTCATTCCTCCTTGGGTGTCTGTTGTGGCCACGGTTAGAGACAAGATACTGAGTTAGATGGACATTCAGCCTGGCTTAGTAATGCCCCACTTTATTTTCTATATCTGCCTTAGCTTTCTGTGGCCTGACTGCCTCTCTAAAGGAGATAACCAGGCACATCTTGTGGTGTGCATTAGTGGGTATGGTCATGACCCTGCTGCTTTGACTGGTGGATATAGGCAAACCAAATCAGATGTGATTCCAGCATGCAAGAGCTGAGAAAGTATTTTGTGTGCTTTTCTAGCTAATTTCCTAAGGAAGTAAGCTTTATGTAAATGTCTCTCTGCTTGTCCCTCTGTCTCCTTCCTCAGGATTCTTTAGTTGATTTCTTCTTCATTTGGAAAGGTGGTAGGATCTTGAGGATAATCCAGTTTCTACAGATATAATGAAATTTAGAGCTGGTGAGGAGACATGTCCCACTAATGGATATGAATTTCAGACAAAAAAAATCACACAGAAAGGAGATCTTAGGAAGAACATCAGCAGTGGGAAAAGCTTCCTAGGCCCAGCGTGTCAGATACCAAGTCTCATTAGTTCTACTGTTTTGTTTTGTTTTGTTTTGTTTTTTCTTATTTGTGTTATTTCCCTGGACCCCTGCTTGTCCAGGTTCAATCCCTGAATGGAAGCAGAGTCTCAGAAACAGCAGAAAAACATTTATTTTTTTGACTTGTATTACAATAGATCTTAGATGTCCAAACAGAGATCAGGATCCCATTGTCTTGGGTGTTTTCCATCTCATACACAATAAAAGACAATTCCTGGTCTGAAGTGCTTAAAACATCAAATGCAGGCTGAGAAATGAAACTGGGTCACAAGTTCGTATGCCAGGTTTGCATCCAGGCTTGAGGGCTCTGAACTTGCTTTCTCCTTAGCAAGAGCCCTTGAGGTCATGCAGTTCTAGCCACCCTTCTAAGGACTCCCCAAAGGCTTGCTCAGATTGTAATTGAGCTTATTATGATGTTGGTGATACTCTCCTGCAGTCGGTGCTTCAAAAATTAAATGCTGAGTATTTTTCTCCATATCTAAACCAAAAATGATTGCCTGTGTTCCTCCTCTTGCTTCACGGAACTTTTATTAGATCAAATAGTCCATTTCTATCTTCCATGTGGTGGGAAAGGAAGGGAAGGGAGGTGGCATATTTGAGAAGATACATTTGTGTTTCAAATTGTATGGGTATTTTAACTATTGTCTGCTTTGTTGGTCTGTTGCTAAAGGGCAACAAACTTCATTCCTGTTCCCAAATGTTGAGTGGCTGGGAGATGAGATCACACTGTCTGAGAGTCATTTGCTGATACATCACCTTTATTTAAATTCCTGGTGTATTATGCTTTCTTTCAACAAATGTGCCTGAAAGAACTACTGGTGGCCCAGAGGGGCTGTGAATATTGTGTTTGTTAGAAGTTTTCTAACACAAGTTAGAAAAGTGGGAAAAAATGCCTAAAATTTAGAGTTTTGCTATAATTTCAGGCCTGATACGGAGACCTCATCACTCTCTACAACTACTTGAAAGGACACTGTAGAGAGGTTGGTGCTGGTCTCTTGACGCAGGTAATTAGTGATAGAACAAGAGGGAATGGCTTCAAGCTCCAACAGGGTAGGTTTAGACTGAACATTAGGAAAGAATTATTCACAGAAAAAGTGGTCGGGCATTGGAATAGGCTACCCAGGGAGATGGTTGAGTCACCATCCGTAGACAAGTTTAAGAGTCATTTAGATGTGGTGTTGGGGGATATGGCATAGGGGAGAACTTTGTAGAGTAGGGTAGATGGTTGGACTCAATGATCCCAAGGGTCTTTTCCAACCTCTGGAAAAGAATTCTATGATTCTATGATCTAATTGAATAATTATTGAATGGTTAGAAAGGGTGGGCTCCAAATCATCTAAGAATAAATTATTAGTCTGGCCTTCAATGCTACAATGGACAATTCCAAACTGTTATTGCTGAAAACAGCAGTTTTAGTTAAATAGATCACTTCAAGGAGAATGATATTTTTCATAAGCAATAAACTGTTGTAGGAGCTGAAATACTAACCCAAGTCACATAAGCACTTCTCAAAATTTGATTTAATTTTAGCCAAGACTTTTGAAGGGCTTTTAAGGCTTTCTGAGTCAAGCTCTTGTAAGATGCTCTGAAGTGAAATTCATAAAACTACAGTTTTCCATGAAAAAGAGAGGAAAAAGAACAAAGATTGCTTATGTGAAGGACCAGTATCTTGTAAGACATACACAGTGAAGAGAACTAGTCTGGGATCCTTTCTTCTAAAGGAAATATTGTTTGTGTAGAAGCAAGAAGAAAAATCTTCATGCTCAAATGATAAAAACCCTTGTGTGTTTTTGCCATTATTTGAACCTTTGGTTTCAATCAGTCAGGAGAGCTGATACTTTGTGACGCATCTCATCTCATCAAACACTTTATTTTCTTCCTGTTGAAGATTTCCACAGGAAATCTCCAGCCAAACCATAATATTCAGCATGATTCTTCCCTTGTTTCCACTGCATTAACACAGTCTGAATGGCAGGGGTAGGCATGTTTTTGCTAAAAACTCAAGCTGTCAAGAACTGGCCCTTCTGCTGGAGTAGAGCAGGAAGCAGTTTGGAGAAGTCTGCATGTGTATTTTCATAAGAGATGTCACGCTCAGGGGGAAGTTTGGATCCACAGGATATGGAGGCAAGGCTGCCCACTTCCCCCATGGCAAAGCTTCCCTTTTTTCAGAAAGTGTCCCTCCCCTGTGTCCTGGCAGGACTTGTGTCACACTCCAAATTCCATCCTGTCCCTCTGCTTCCTGCCCTTTCACCCATCACCAGAGTGATAAAACACCTGTCCGAAAGCATTGCGGAACCAATCACTCTGCTATACTCTCAGAAATTTAAAGTCATGTTGCAAAAGCTGTTTTTCTGGGAATTTCGAAGGGACCATATTGATGTGAGCTACCCAGCATCTTGAGAGTTTCAGTGTCTGAAATCTTTTATGCTCCGATGAAAATCCCAGCCTCAATGCTCAGATTTTGTTTTTGCATAGCCTGCTCTTTAGCAACATGAGAAATGGTCTGGGACTGTCATGTTAGCACTGACAAAAATGTCCCTCAAGGAATGGATCCTTCAGATTTGGGGTTTTCAATTGATAGGCTCAAGCTGAGAAGTTGGACTGCTGGCTTCACAGGAGCAGGGGAAACTGCCCTTAGGAACAGATCACCACCCAGATACAAAAGAAAATCCACCCAGATGTGGATTTTCTTGCATTTTTGAGGCCTCTGATCTTGGTCACTGTTCGAGGTAGGGTATTAGGTTAGGGAGAGTAGTTTTCTCCAGTTTGGTTGTTTTTCTGTTGCCCCAAACCCAGGCCTCTGTAGATAGAGCTCTTTTGTGGGTCCAGTTGGAAAAGCTGGTTTGTACAATATTTTTCTTCATAGCAAACTGTGGGACTGCTTTGATAAGTCAAGTTGTCTGAAAAGTGTTGCTGTAGCTGTGATTGCCTATGATTGTAAGCAAGGAGACATTTGTAGTAAGGTCAGCAGTATCAGTCGGTACAATGAGAGATACTACCTTTGCCTTCAAACCTTGTCTCGGTTAATAAACTAAGGCTCTCCTAGGGCAAGTTAAGCAACAAATAATGCTGGAAAAAATAGCTTGTTGTACATGTTTCAGCTCACATAAGGAGAAAGCTACCCTTTGACCTGCTGAATGCTGGGTAGGGCAGAAAACTGGCTGTCCTGATAGTGAGGTCTGATAACCTTGAGATTAAGGGTGCTAATTTGAGGGAGGAGTTTTAATCAGTGCAAAGTCACGTTTTCTGGTTGTTCTCCCAGCATTGCCCCCCTCCCCAGCCGAGCCGATGTTCTTCTCCTTGTGTATTCTTAAGATTGTACTTTGGAGGTTGGAGAGCTAAAGATTTAGAGAGGAAACAAACAGGGGATCTCAAGAGATGAAAAAGGTGGTTGAAATAATCAAGCTGGGGTATAGAAGTGTGCCCATCTTCTACTTCTGGGACACTTGAAAGGAGGTTATAGAGAACTATTTTTCATTTCAACTTCTTTCGTGCTCTCCAAACATGTGGCAGTGTCCCTGTTACCCTGAGGTGATAGTTAGGTACTGCACAAGTGTCTCGTAGTCATTGAAAGTATCTTGGATTTTTTTTTTTTTTTTTTTTTTTTTTTTATTTTTTG